>PJEM01007941.1:57849-88857 GCA_004023845.1 Helogale parvula | reverse complement strand
GGAAGCTAAGGCATGGAGGGGTTAAGTCGCTCGTGTCAGGTTGCACAGTTAGAAAGTGGCAGTGCTGGGATTGGAACCAGCGAACCTGGCCCTTGTGCATACTGAATGTAGTCGTATTTCTGGTCATGCAGAGAGCGCTGACCAACTGATTTTCTGCCCCAAGCTGGTCCGGGTGCTGGGCCAGGCAGCCTTGTAGGAGGGAAGCACAGAGCACGGTGGAGCCGGCAGCCCAGGCCCGATATCCCAGCTCCGTACGGGGGATCTGTGATCAGTCTCCTCTTGGCTGAATTTCAAGTGGTTTTAAATTCTCCCCCAAACCAGATGGCCTGAACAGTCAGCCCGGGAGAGGTGGGATTAAGAGGCATTCCTCTGGCCCAGTGGAGCCCCACCCGGGGCCATGGCCTGGGTCTCTGCACGTGGACCCAGGCCCGCTGGCAACCAGTCCCACCTTGACCCTGTGCGTGTTGCCTCCTGGCCCAGGAAGCCAGATGAGCTGGAGGGCTCAGGTCCTCTGCTCACTGAGCCACCCGCAGCTGGCTCAGCCTCCCCTTCCCAGCCGAGGCTTGAAGAATGCATCTCCTGCTTGAGGAAACCCAGGCTCCAAACCACATCAAAAGTCTCCAGGGCTGGGAGGGAAGCATCGAGAACATGAGCTCCTCCCCCCTGCTGGGTTTGGCAGGAATGCAAAACCTGTGGGAATGGCCCCCTGAGTCCCTGGCCTCATGGTCCACCACGGGCCACTTCACAGAGGGGGTAACTGAAGAATAAGGAGGGGGGTGGTTCCTAGAGAGGTTCATACTGTGCCTGCAGAAAAGCTCAATTCTGGACAGGCCTCCAGGTAGCCACCGGCTTGCCTAGTGACCTTAGCAAGACCTGGCCACTCTCTGAGCCTCAGTTTCCCCATATGTGTCAAGGGGAATGTACAAGGCCCTGCCTGTGTCTCTGCCCCTGTGCGGGAGGGGACAAGAAGGGGCCTTAGGTCCTTGGCGCTTGGGAGAACTGCTGACGAGGTCTGGGTCCACAGGCCTCAGTTGAAAACGTGGGCTACTTGGGACAAGACAGAGGTAGGTCCCAGCTTTCCCAATTACCAGTTCTGGAAACTCAGGCCCTGGTGGATGGCGTTAGGAGGACGTTGTGAGGACCCGGAGTATGAACTTACATCAGCTCGATGCCCATTTTCCTCCTCCATCACCAGTCACTGTTTATCAGCGTGGGAGTGAGCTCCCCGTCACAGGGGGGTGTGGAGGTCAGGGTCTGTGCTGGGACAGGGTGCTGGAAAAGACAACGTCTAAAATCCCTGTTTGTTACCTGGGAGACTCCACTGTCTCCCTGCACCATCCCCTTTGGGGGATTTGTGAGGATTCTGAGATTCATGAGCCTGACCCCAGACTCTAACCCCCACGAGGCTCAGCAGACCTGGCCTCGAATCCTGGCTCTTCTTCTTTGACCTGGGGCAATGGACTCCTCTCTGGGCCTCTAGCTTTCCTCCACAAAATGGGTGAGCAAAACAGAACTGACTTCTCTAGAGGGCCCTGGGGATTAAACCCTTTCGCAAGCACCTTGCACGCATGAGCGCCTGTTCGGGCAGAGGTGCAGGAGGCGCTGGGCACCTGTTCCTCCCCTCCCGGTCATCCAGCCCTTGGTCACAAGAGCTGCAGTTGGCCAGATTTTCTGGCCTGGCTGAAGGGCAGCTCTAGCTCTGACTGCCAGCTTCTCCCTGGGGCTGGGGCTCCAAGAGAACAGACATATGGTTCTGATGGAAACCCAAGCCCTCCTCCGGCAGCACTGGAGGGCCCGTGTTCACTTGGAGAAGGAACAGACAGGAGTGGGGGGCCCTCGGGACACAGGACGAGCGGCCCAGAGTAAGGGTTAGAGTGTGCGGCCTCCCTGCTCTTCTCCCTGCCCCAGGGGGCTGTGGGAGGGGAGGCTGGAGGGGGCTGTGTTGTCCCCTCCTCCCTCCAGGCAGCAAAGGGTGCTCCTGTCCCCCCCCCCCCCCCGGCAGCATCAGCTTTCCCCCGCCCTCAGCTCCCTGGTGCTCCCCCAGGACTCGCTGCCTCTCAGGTAACGGGGAATTTAGACATTGACTTCTCCAGCATCCCGCTCGGCCTTTGTGGCTGCTGCAGGCCCTGACCGGCTCACCCCCATGGTGGGGAGCTCACTCTCACACTGGTAGCAATGACGGAGTGATGGAAAGAAATGGGCATCTGGCTGAGTTGGGTTCAGATTCCGGCTTCTCCGCTTCCCAGCGATGTGTCCCTAGGCTGTTCCCTTATTGCAAAGTGAAGACAACAGCTGTATCATTGCTGCCTCTGCTGTTGCTACTATAGTTATTGATCCCAAAGGCTTTCTCCCAGAAAGGCCTTGGTCCCAAGGATAAATAGGGCGCTGTGTGATTTGGACCAAGCCATCACCACCTCTGGGTCTCCACTGCACTCCCAGAGCTACCTCTTTCCAGGGAGGTTGATGCCTCAGTTAGAGACAGAGGCCAGGGGCCAGAAGCCGCCTCTCAGGAGGGCCCAGGGGCCTACCTGATATATGAGCCTCCGTCCCCGCCCCTCTGACGCGGGGCATCCCACTTCAATCTGGCCCCTGTCCACCAATCAGGGGCGGAAAGTCTAACACACGACCTGACAGGGTCCGTCTGAGAACAGAGGCCCAGAGAGGGGAAGGGGCTTGCCCGGGGCCACATAGCAGTCCAGCAGCAGAACCAAAACTAGCACCCACAGCTTCTACGCATGTGTAGCATTGGGCCTCTGCAAGCTCTCCGCTGGCTCTCTGTAGCACGCTCGGAGCTGCAGTTCTGAGGGAGGGACCGAAGCCGCAGGCGCCAAGCCATTCCTCTGTGTCCCTGTCCGCAGGGAACCTGCCACCTCTTCCGGCAGATCCCGCTATGACTGAGCACTTAGGACAGGCCACGGAGGTCATCTCCCGCCTTAAGGGAAAGATTCCCATCCCCATTTCCGAGGCGACATAACTGAGGCTCAGCGTCGTCCCCTGTCCCGGGTTTATTCAGTTCATGAGACGCTGTTTTTTAAATTTATTTTTAAATATTTATTTATTTTTGAGAGAGAGTGTGTGAGCAGGGGAAGGGCAGATTGGACCTCAGTCTTCCCATCCGTGCAGTGGGAGGAGGGAGCGCATTCCACCCGCCCCTGATGGCCTCCCAGCTTTTGAAGGAATGAGTCCTGTCTGGGGCTCTAGGGAACAGCGGCCTGGCCCCTGCCCTTCTCCTACCCCCTCCACACATCGGCTCTTCCCCCCTGAGCAGGGCCAGATTGGCTTTCACATCGGGCTAGATGAAGGGACCCCAGACCCCCAGCCATGTGCAGACCCTCCCTGAGGCCCTCTTGGTCAGTTTCCCCCCAAGGACTGTGGTCCCTGCACCCGCTGCCGCCGCCTGTGTGCTCTGGGGAGAGCATGCGACAGCCGCATCTGCAGTCCCGACTGTAGGGACTTGGCCGCACGTGGCTGGGCTCTGGCCTCAGCCTCCACAACCACCGAATGCGCTGGCTGCTGCCCTCCCCGGTCTTTACACACAGGTCGTTCATATACCACCAGCTCTTTTCCAGAATGGTAGGACCCCTTGCCGGGTCCCTCCATGGGGAGCGGTCTCAGCAGGCACACTACACCCGGGTGACCCGCCTCGAGGAGGGGTGTGCGGACAGCGGGAGGAAAGGGGAGCCCCCGGCTTGTGTCGGGAAAGGCCCAAGGCTCTGGGCAGCCCTGCCCTCCTGGTTCTCGGCCCGAGGGAGACCCCTGCTGTCCATCACGCTAGTCCCTTTTTTCCTCTTCCAGGGCCCCCGAGGACCAGATGGACCAGCCGGGGAGCAGGGGTCCAGGGGCCTGAAGGTACTGACCCCATGGCCCGCCCTCGCTCATGCCTCCCACGCTGGGTCCGGAACCCCAGAACCAAGGCTTGCGCCTTCCTGGGCATTAGGCCGCTGTGGGCAGGCGGGGAGTCCGGGAGAGGCTAAGAGCTCACTGGCCCTGGAGCCTCAGCAGGGGGCTTGGGAGAAAGAGCACCAGAGAGAGAGAGAGAGAGAGAGAGAGCAGTGAAGGAGAGGGAGCTGGAGGAGGCAGGAGTGAGAGGGAGTGAGGGGGATCTCAGGCCCCCTCTGACGCCTTCCCCAGGGGCCCCCAGTCCCCTCGAGGGCCCCCTAAAAGGCGAGATTCCTTCTCCTCCAGCAGGAGAGAGGGCTCCCTAGTTCTCTGGAGCAGCTGGTGACTATAGCCAGCCACTCCCCTCGCCGGGCCTCAGTTTCCCGCCCACACAGCAGAGAGAGGGATGGATGCTTGCATAGGTTCCTTTTGTCTCTCACGGAGTGTGTGGGGCTCCGTGTGTCCGTCAAGGGTTCTCCCAAGCTCCCCCTGCCCCCTTCACATGCTCTGTTTCCTGTAGGGCCCTTCAGGACCTCAGGGAAGACCGGGCCAGCCCGGGCAGCAGGTATGTCAGGCCAAGGCCGCCAGCCCCCTCCCTGCTCCCCGCTTTGTGACCTGTGCCTCTAACGACCCCAAATGCGTTTCCAGGGCGCGGCCGGTCAGCGAGGAAACTCGGGCGTGCAAGGCTTCCCTGTAAGTAGCACTGGTTCTGGAAATCCCGTGGGGCTTTGCCGGAGAAAATAGCCACATCAGCCAAGTTCCCATCCTGCTGGGGGAACCCCCACGCTGCTAGGTGCCCACTATCTCTACACGGAAGGCCTTCCAGCCTGCCTCTTTCCCCCGGGGCTCGGTGTCCCCATCTGTCACTTGGTGGAGGGTAGGGTAGGACCGTCACGCATTGTGAAGGCTTACAGTCTCGGAGGGACTAAGTCACCTCTGTTCCTCTCTGCAGGGCGTCCCGGGACCCTCAGGCCCCCCGGGCACCAAGGGCCTCCCAGGAGAACCGGTATGTGCCCTCTCGCCGCCCCCCTTTTTCCTCTTTGCCCCCTGGCAGGCTGGTCTCAGATGGGCCACCTCCGGGAGTGGGGGATGTGGTCATACAGGGAGGTTGGAGAGAGACAGTGCCAGGGCTCTGTGACCCTGACAGGACAGGCCTTGGAGGGTAGAGAGCGCGAGCACTGTCCAGGGAGCTCAGGAGCTCTGGGCTTGAGTCAAAGCTCGTCTGCCCTCCAGCCGAGGTTTCTTGCAAGTATCGTGGGAATACATTGTCCCCAACTCGCCATCCTGTTGTGAAAATGAACTGGTAAGGTGTGCATGGAGTGCTCAGCACAGGCTGCAGCTGAGGGAACCGAGGGTTTGGGGAACAGCCCGAGTGTCAGGGTGCCTTGCGAGGAGGCCGTGGAATTGTACCTCTGGGCAAGGACAGGAGAGGTGCAGGGGGGAGGACAGCAGGCTCTGCCCCCCCAGGGCCGTGCTACTGTCCCACATCTTGAGCCCCGAGGGCCGCCATTTTGAATATTGAATTGACCAGGAGCCAGGTGCGGGTTTCTAGATCCCAGGTGGAGGGGTGTCCAGGCAGAGAGAATGGAGTGAGCAAGGCTGCTTGGAAGAGCTGGAAGGTCTCTGAGTGGGGGAGGGCCCTCTGGGTTTGAGGTGGGAGGTGGAACAGGAGAGAGTGCAGGTGGATTGAGGGGTGGCAGGGGACGGTGGGGAGTGTGGGCTGCAGAGTCCCGGATTCTCTGGATCCTCGCCCTCATCCGCACTCAGAGAGCCGAGGCTGCCTTCTCGAAACTGTCATGTCTGTCTTCCAGGGCCCTCAGGGACCCCAGGGGCCACTTGGCCCTCCTGGAGAGATGGGACCCAAGGTGAGTGCTGAGGGCCCCTCGTTTGTCCTGTGACGTGATGTTGAGGGGGGATATCAGCCCCTCGAAGCCCTCCGCCTCTTTGGGGCCCCGGCCTGGCCTGGGAGGGAGACGGCCGCATCCTGTGACCTGCAGAAAGTGAAGACTAGATACCCTGGCAGAGGGCAGATCCGCCTTAATGGCCTAGGGGGAGGGGCCGGGTTCCCTGTCTCAGGGGCTGCTGTGTGCGCCTGCTGGCGGGGGCCTGGGGCCCTCACGCCGCAGCACCCTACCCCTGCTGGGACTTCACCTCAGCACCAGGTTTGACTGCAGAGTGAGCCCTGTTGGGGTCATGCGGCAAGGAGCAGGATGGGGCCTCAGACACCTTCGCTTTATCCAGAGAAAACTGAACGACGGGGTGGGGTTTGTGCAAGGGCTATAGCCAGGCCCATGATGGTAACCCGGACCCCTCCCACCTTGGTCATCCTGGCCCCTTGGAGAGAAGGGCTGGGGTCAGTCGGCCCTGAATACAGCCTGCATTGGCTTCCTCCCTTTCCGTTATGTGAATCCTGACATTCTCCTCCCTGTGCTTGCCAAGGGGCTCTTAATGTGGTAAGCCACACTCGGCGGGGGAAGGAGAGGGCTCCAGCAGCCTCTGGGTAGCCCCGAGGCTGGGCACCCTGGGTCCAAACCCCGCTCATGATCCCAGCTCCAAGCTTCAGGAAGGCAGCAGCCTCCTTCCAGCTCTTTGTCTCTCGTGCTGTGTGACCTCAGGCACCTTCCTCGCTGTCTCTGGGCCTCCCCAAGTTATCTCCTCACTTACAATCAGAGGCCAGCCCTTGCTGTAGGAGGGACCAATGCTGTTTTCTTGCAGGGGCCACCCGGTGCAGTGGGAGAGCCGGGCCTTCCTGGGGAAGCTGGGATGAAGGTAAGGCAGGGTGAAAGAGAAGAGGGACTTGTTGAAATGAGCGTCCGGCTGGCGGCCACGTCCTCCCCACGGAAGAGAAACGGGCCTTTCTAGTGCGGGGATAATGAGTTCTCTGTGCTCCTGGCTGGGGAGCGGGTCCTGGCTATGGCCACAGTGAGGGGCCCGGCTGGCCCGGAGCCCCTGCCCCTGCCCCTGCCCCCTGCCCAGTGGTGTTTGTTCTGTGGCACCTGCCCCACGCTGGGGCGGCCACTCCTCTTGGCCTCCCCTGATACCATCTGCATTTCAGCACCCGTGCCCCTCATTACCTGCCGGGAAACAGGCGCCCATTGATACCCAGGCTCCGGGGAGAGCCCCCCCGCACCAGGCAGGCCCTGGAGCCGATAAGCGGGGCTGACAGCCTGGGGGCCTTGTTAGGCAGGGCCAGGGGGTCTAGAAGGACCCCCCCTTTGTCTGTGCCTGAGCCTCCCTGCCAGGCAGAGGGAGTTGGACCAGGCTTGGGACCTCGGTTGTTGGCTTAGTTCCAGAATCCTTTGCTCGAACAATGCGGAGAACCACCCCCTATGTAAAACAGACAGAAATGAGATCCTTCTGGTGGGGGCAGGGCTGGGGGCTCAGAGCTCCCCCCCTCCTTGGGCCCTTGGGGCATCAGTGTGGAGGGAGACTAATGCGCAGATGCCCACACGGTCATCTTCTGGGGGACGGGGACATTGATTCTGGCTCATTCCGGGCCTCTTCCTCCCCTGGGTTTCTCCCCAAGGCCCTCAGGGAGGGTAAAGACGGTGGGCAGCCGGACTTACCATCCCTGCGTCTGATCCTCCCTGGAGCCAAACTACCCAGGTTTGGATCCCGGACCTGTCACTTATTAGCCTCAGGGACCTGGCCTAAGTTCTGTCACCCTGTGGTCCGTGGTGTCTTCTTCTGTAAAAGAAGACACCTTTTCTGGCAGGGTGGCTGTGAGGAATTAAATGGGAAATAAAAAGCCACTTAGAACTGCCCTGCGTCCCCGTGAGCTTGATGGCGGCGGTGTCCCCGGTGGTCCTGGCGGCCAGGGCTTCCGTGGGACAGAGGTTCTGCCTGGCGTTTTACACCTTTGCTTTGGTCCTGGGCAAGAAGGTGCCTCCCTGGCTCCCCGCCGGAATCAGAGCTGGCGAGACCTGGAGGGTGAGGTGGGGGCTGGGACTGGCCCTGCCCACCCCCACGGACTGGTGCTTGGTTTCTCCTAGGGTGACCTTGGGCCGCTGGGCAGCCCTGGGGAGCAGGGCCTCGTTGGGCAGCGGGTAAGTCGCAGCAAATTCATTCTCCCTGAAAAACCACCCAAGGGGTGCTTGAGTGGGGGCGGGGACAGGGCTTCACTCAACCTCCCTGAGCCTCAGGGGAGACCCTGAATTCCTACCGCCTCCTCCTGTCTGTCTCTCTGGCCAGGTCAGCGTTTCCACCTTGTAGCGGAGGTGCTCTTCAAAGAAAAGGATTCTGTGGTCAAAGCGTTTGAAACTCATTGCATGCTCCATGTTCTCTCTTATGTATTAACAGTAGCATTTTCAAGGCTCTGAGAAGGCCTGCAGCCTAGAAATTGGTTCCTTTTGGATTAATCCGGGGTCCCCAAACTTAGTGACCTGTAAGCACTTTTATTGAAAAACACCTGTTTTTCATCCCTGAAAACCGTTCTATAGAAGGTAATCTTCCCTTTTGCTGGAAGAAACCCACAAAGCTTTTCTTTCTCTATGAAGCATTGGGATGCATCTCTGGCCACCTCTCTATGCCCTGTGCCCAGTTTATAAGGTCCCTGCCTGAGTGTGGCCTCCTGGGATTCCGGAAGGGGTACAAAACAGGCATCCTCAAGCGCCTGATGGCTGCAGAACGTGGGGTCCGGGAGGGAGGGGGAGTTAGCGTGTGCCTCCGTTTTGGGGGACACCAGGCCCAGCCCAAGCCCCCCTCATTTCTCACCTTGCCTATTTTTCCAATGCCTCGTGTTCCCCCCTGCTGTGAGTTAGCACGTCACATGTGTGACGACCCTTTTGGGAACGGGCCGTGTTGGAGCAGGGACTGCAGAGACTCTAGCTGAGGGCCAGATGGGGACTGGGGGCTTGGTATCTTTCCCAGACTTGCTGGCAAAAAAACAAAACAAAACAAAAAGAGTCTTAAGGTTGGCCTCACTTTCCTCATCTGAGAAATGGGATTCCCCCGAGGCATTTTATGGGCGCTTGCTCCAGTTCCAGAAATAAGGTCTCTAGCCGTTGGCGGGGTGCTCAGACTGTGCCTTCCAGGAGCCCCCAAAGGAAGTGGTATCAGCCCAGGTTTCAGGGGAGAAGGCCGGTGCCCCTGGGGGCGAGGTGGTTAGCTTATGGTCACGCTGCCAGTGAATGGGCAGCCCAGGTGGGGGACTGAGGTCCGTGTGGCATCTGGCCTTTGTCGGCACGGGCAGCACTGCTTTCCTGGCCAGCCAACTTGGACGCTTTGTAACTCATGCCCCCCGTCTCCCCCACCCGACCAGGCCTGCAGGCAGAGCAGGCGGCGGCTGGGGGTCTGCTCCTCCTCTCTGCAGAGGGTGCCTCAACCCTCCCCCCCACCTCCGCTCGCTCACTAATTCCACCACCGGTTACCGGGCACGTGCTCTGCGCCAGGTGCACCAGCGCCCTGCTGCCCGGAGACAGGGCTGGGGTCCTGCTCCAGGGAGGGGGAGGAGGTAAAGGCATGTTGGGCCCCCTCCCCAGTAACGTCTCCTCATCTCTCCCCTCCACCCTTTCCAGGGAGAGCTGGGCCTCGAGGGTGACGGCGGCCCTGCAGGACCCGATGGGGTAAAGGTAAGTGTCCTTCTGCTGTAGGGTTGAGGGGGAGGGGAGGAGATTGTTCTGGAACTGCCGTCTACCTCTGCCCCCACTACCCTCCCATCCAAGACCTACGTTTTCCCCCAGAAGCACCGTGTTCCCCTAAAGCTCTGAGAGCAGACCTCTGGCTCCTAGTGAAGGCAGCCCTGTCCTGCACCTCAGCGTCCTTCCCCGCTCGGATGGGGGGCTAGGAACCGTCCCCACCTTCCACGGCTCACTGCTGCCCTTCTCCTCAAAACTACAGCCTCTCTTGGTTAAGGGTGGTGCCTGGACACCCACTCTGTGCCAGGCCCAGAGCCAGCAGCTTGGAGATCTGGGATCTTCCAAACATCCTACAACATCGGGAAAATCGTGATCACCACCCATGACCTGTAAGCCACGACTTATGGTGGCCTAGTCACATAGGTATCAGGTACAATACTAAGCCCTTCGTATTGTGTCACACCTCAGTTAATGCTCCAGGATAAGTTCTGTCTTTAAATGAGGAAACGGAGGTTCAGAGAGGTTAAGCAACTTGCTCAAGGACACACAGCTAGTAACTGGCACAGCCAAGACCCACGCCTCAGCTACCTCTTTTCACCCTGCACCCAATCTAAAGGTAAAGAGACTGAGGCTCGGAAGGAGGCCGCAGGGCACTCACCCAGAGTCTGTGGCTGAGCGGAGAATCCAAAAGTCAAACCGAGAGCTCCCTGGTACCAGTATGGGCCTAACCCTGTCCCACTGCATCCCATAGATTCCTCCGTCAGCCCCAGAGGCTGGCACTTTCGGGAGGTGCTAGGGCTCCCCTGAGCCCTGGGGCAGGCGGGCACGGCTCTCTGACGTACTAGCTGCACCCCTAGCCCAGCCCTGTCCCTGGCTGCCAGCACTGGCCCAGCCCTGGAACAAGAAGTGGGCTTTTCCCAAGGCTGATCTGTCACACGGTGACTCAGCTCCCCGGCCCAGGGTCCCAAGTGCCAGATCCCAGGATTCCCTTTGTCAGCCATTTACTCTCCTGTGACCTCACATAAGCAGCCCATCTCCAGGCCTCCACTCCCACTGCCCTGTCCACATAGCTGCCGTGGGTCCCGGACTTCCCCATCTACCAGGAAACCTCGATGACAATGCTGCCGGGCCCCTAGCTGGCTCACATCTGCCTCTGGGTTTTCTTGCAAGGCTGAGAGCGCCCCCTGTCGGCCCTCCGTCTGCCTTCTCTCCTCTCCAACGCAGCTGCATCCTAGGATACAGCCAGGGCCTGGCTGGGGGGACCCGGAGCACTTGACTGCCCTCCACACCCTTTGCCAAATGTCTGCTTGAATGGCAGTGACCATGAAGAACATTCCAGCTAAGATGCCCTGTGTACTCACCAGCTGCCTTCTGAGCTTTGCCTGAGCGAACCGGTTCAGTCCCCCAGGCACCCTGTGAACAGATTTGTTACCATCCCCACTTGACAGATGAGGACACTGAGGCACAATGGGAGGCCTCTCCCACCTCTGGACAGCCACCTTTCTTCTCCGTGGGAGCTTGCTGAGGGGGATGGGCCTAAGGGCTAGCGAGGGTGCAGGGGGCCTCATACTGTCTTTCCTGCTCTCTTATCCCAGCTCCTGGCCCTGGCTGCTTCCTCTTCTGCTCCCTTTCAAAGCCAGTTCTACCGTAGACCTCGGGCCAGAGTAGTGGTTCAGATTCGCAGTATCTGGTCCTCACATGAGTCCCAGGAGACCATCTGGTGTCGTTGGGGTGTTTGTCCAAGAATCACGTTCATGGTGAAAACCACCTGTCAGACGTGCACAGCGCTCAATAGTTTACACAGAGGGATTTCGTGCTGATTCTCTCTGTTGTGTTTGCTGAGCACCAGCAGATGGTGGCGGCGGTGCCTCTAGTAAAGCGGACTGTTATCTAGCGCACGCACCAGACACCTCGCTAGGCTACTTCCGTGGCTTAGCTCTTCCCGTCCTCATAGTAACCCCTTGCTGCTTTTATTTTACAAATGAGGAAACTTGGGATGCCTGGGTGGCTCAATTGAGTGTCTGACTTCAGCTCAGGTCATGATCTCACGGTTCGTGGGTTCGAGACCCGCATGGGGCTCTGTGCTGACAGTTTGGAGCCTGGAGCCTGCTTCCGATTCTGCATCACCCTCTCTCTCTCTGCCCCTCCTCCACTCGCACTCTGTCTCTATCAAAAATGAATAAGCATTAGAAAAAAATGTAACCAATGAGGAAACTTGCCCAGAGTCACACAGCTATTGAGAAGTGGCAGCAAGATTTGAATTTAAGCAACATAACCTCAGGGGTGAGGGAAGTATTGTCCTCGGCACAGAAAATCTTGGAATTAGAAAGGCCCAGAACCCTAGGGACTCACCCATGCTCTGGCTTCCACGTGTTGCTGGGAAGTCTCCATCTCTCTCTGGGCCTCAGTTTCCCCATCTGTAAACAGAGACGGTTGAGCTGGATGACTTGTAAGACTCTTCTGAGCATCGGCGGGTGTCCTAGGACTCTAGGATTCTCCAGGACCTCCCAGAACCCATTCTGCAGGGGGTCCATCAGGACACCAGCCCTGCTGTGTGGGAGCCCCAGATGTGGGGGTCTGGGAAGCCCCTGCAGGGCTCAGGCTGAGGCCCCTCGCTGAAAACCAGTCCAGCTTCCTGGAACAGGTAGATGGCTTGGAGAGCAGGTGGCCAGAGATGACAAGCCAAAAGGGGACAAGCCAGAAGGGAAACCCTGAGGCCGGAGTCTGCAGGAGTCCCGTGCCCTGTGTCCATGCCAAGCTTTGCTTGGAGTCTGAGAATCTCAGTGGGGCAGGGGTCTCCGGAACCAACCTGTGCAACCCTCTCCTGGTGCCCAGATCTGCTCTGCACTGGCCCACACCTCTGCTTGGAGTGTCCCATCCATATCCATGCCGTCTATCTCTGGACTCCTCCCGCTTGGGAAGTACCCACTCCCCTCAGCTGAGCTAGAAACTTCCTCAACAGGCTCCTGCACCAGCCTCCTCTGCCCAGAGCCCAGGCCCTAGTAGGTCTAACTCCTGCTTTCAGCGGATGCTTCCAGTCTCCAGCTTCATGCCCTCTGTACCCCAGTCTTTCTCTGGACTCACAGCAGTGTATCAGCGTCCCTCATAAAGGGTGGCACCGGGAAGCAGACCGACATCCGCCAGCCTTCCCCCAGTGTGCTCCCCGCCCGCCCTTCCTCCTGTCCAATGCTTCATACCCTTTCCCACGGGTCTCTCTGCACGGTCCCAGCTCAGCCACTTGCAGACTGGCCACGAGCCCCGCCAGGCCTGCCAGCCGTGATGGGGTGACCTTCAGATGAGCACCACCCTGCTCCTCTGTGGCCACTGCTTGTGCTGCACCCCTCACATTCCACTCTGCCCCAGGGGGCAACAGGGCATGCCCCAGCCGGGCACAGATCCTCCCGCCGGAACATGGCCCGGACGTGGCGAGCACGGCGTGAGAGCTAACTGTTGTCTGCAGGACGGAGGCCATGCTCTACGGCCAGCGAGAGCGAGGGCCGAGCCCACAGCTTGGGAGACGATGCTCCCAAGAGAGTCAGACAGGAAAAGACAAAGACAAAGAGGATGGCACCGTGCAGCGCAGTTGGATTGTGCCTCTGAAGCTGCTAGCCAGCCTCACTGCCTTGTCACAGCCATTCCAATGGAAACTATGACCTGTTCTCACTGTTACTGTAAACGGTTTTCCTGGAAGCAGGAGTTGCAAGCGCGACTCAGAAAGATGGAGCTCGTTCGGAGAGGCAGGATTGCGTGAATGGTTTTCCTTTTTAAGAATGTCCTTCAGCATCTTAAGACTCCTGTCCCCCCAGCGTGTGTGTGTGTGTGTGTGTGTGTGTGTGTGTGTGTGTGTCTGTGTGTGTGTGCTGGGAAGAAATAGCCGAGTCTCCCAAAGGTGCCCCCTTCCTATGAACTCCATGGGGCAGAAGGCTCCCTCTGAGCCACTCCCTTGCTGGCTCAGGCACCCTGGTGAGAGTGTTCCCTGGGCCAGCCAGGCCATGCCCCCTGACCCTTTTGGCGGCTCCAGGAACCATCCTGGGGAATCCAAGGGCTGCTTGGTCATGGTCGTCCAAATGGAGCCCTGAGGTGTAGCGCCTCTGTTGGACTCTGTGACTAATATCTTCTCTCTCTCTCTCTCTCTCTCCCCTCCTTGTTCCCCTTTAACCTAGGGGGACAGGGGTGACCCTGGACCTGATGGTGAACGTGGCGACAAGGGCCAGGAGGGACGGAAGGGCGAAGATGGGCCCCTCGGCCCCCCCGGCGTCCCTGGCATCCGGGTGAGTATGTGTGGGTCCGTGCCAGCCCTTGGGGCTTCTGGGTGAGGACGCTGCTCGCGCCTGTTCAGGCAGCTGGATGGGAGGTCCCCTAAAGGCCTTCTGCTGTGATCCTTCCTCCTCCTGGGAGCTTCCCAGAGAGCCAGTCCGACCATGTCCCCCCCACCCCCCCACACACACCTAACACTCCCATGGCTCCCAAGGGCCCTCAGACTAGCATCACACTCCTCAGTCTGGCTTCCACACCCTCCACAAGCCCGGCCCTGCTGACCTTGTCCCACATTCAGCCACACAGGATTTAGCAGGGAGGATCTAGCAGGAGGGGCACCGGCCCAGATTCTCCACTAGGAACTTGCTATGTGACTTTTCACTTGCCATTGCCCTCTCTGGGTCACATTCTTATTACGAGAGATTTGGAAGGAATGCGTACTGAGATCACTTTAGGTTCCAACATTCCAGAGCCTCTGTCTTAGTAAACTTTTGAGTATCGTGGTTGTGGGGTGGGCAGCAACATGTGGAAAAAATAGCCCTGGGCCTAGAGTCCAAAGGTTAAGTTCTTGCTTGAGCCCCCACTGTCTGTGAGGCAGATCGATCTTCAAAGAGTCGATGAAGCTTTGGAAAGGAAAGTGCTTTATCGTACATGCCAGAAAATCAATATTGTTTTTAAGAATTTGGGGGAGGGAATGATTGGAAGCTGCTGGGGGTGGTGATGGTAGTGGTAGTAATATTGGTGGTTGGGTGCAGGCAGTGATGATGATAATGGTGATGGTGATGGTGGAGAGAGTGATGTTGGTGGAGATGGTGATGATGGTGGAAATGATGATGGTGGTGATGGTGGAGATAGTGATGGTGGAGATGGTGATGATGATGGTGATGATGAAGATAGTGATGATGGTGGTGATAGTGATGATGGTGCAGATGGTGGTGATGATAGTGGAAATGATGATGATGGTGATGGTGATGGAGATAGTAGTGACGATAGTGGACGTGGTAGTGGAGATGGTGGAGACAGTGATAATGATAGTGATGGTGACAATGGTGGACATGGTGAGGATGGTAATGGTAATGATGATGGTGATGGTGATGATGGTGGTGGTGGTGATAGTGGTGGAGATGGTGGAAAGAGTGATAATGATAATGATGGTGATAAAGGTGGAGATGGTGATGGTAGTGATGGTGGAGATGGTGATAATGGTGGTGGTGGTGATGGAAATGGTAGTGATGATGGTGGTGATGGTGACAATGGTGGAGATGGTGGTAGTGGAGATGGTGAGGATGGTAGTGGTAATGGTGATGATGATGGAGATGGTGATGATGGTGGTGGTAGTGATGGTGATAGAGACGGTGAGGATGATGGTGAAGATGGTGGTGATGGTGGTGATGGTGGTAGTGGAGATTGTGAGGATGATGGTAATGATGGTGGTGGTGGTGATGGTGGTAGAGATGGTGAGGATGATGGTGATGATGATGTTGGTAGCAGTGATGGTGGTAGTGGAGATGGTGAGGATGGTGGTAGTGATGGTGGTGGTGATGATGGTGGTGGCAACACTGGTGATGGTGATGGCAGTGGCAGCAGTTGGCAGTGGTGGTGACAGTGGCCATAGTGATGGGGACAGCGGCGGTGGTGGTGGTAGGAGCATTAATGTCCATATTTTGCTGTCTCTACCAATTTTCATATGCTGGACCTGGAAAGAGGTTCGCTGGGGCCAGACAGAGCGTGTCTTGGGTGGCGGAGGTGGTGAGAGGCTTGTACTTGAGTCTCCTTGGCCTCAGGGCTACAGGACAAGTATCTCCCACTCTGGCCAGGAAACAGTGGAGTATTTAAAAATAGAATTTTATGAGCCATCAGAGCCTTTCCAGAAATATATCTACATGGATGGGGGCCCAGCAAAAGTCTTCATTCCGGCCCCACAGCCTCACCCCACTGGCTGCTCCAGCCCTTACTCAGGATTTCCCACACCACGAGGGATGCTCCCAGCCGGAGAGCGCCCGTCAGAACAAGTGGCCGGCCGCCAGGTCCTGGGGGAGACTCCCGGCATCCCGGCCCTGTGCTGAATTCTTCAGGGCTGAATTCTTCAGGGCTGACTCATTTCTTCTCCTGACAAGGGATCAGCCATAGCAGTCACCTCAGTGTCCTGACAGATTCCACCAGCCCCTGTGTCATGACTTCACAGTTGCCCAGATATGACCGTCCTGGGACAGGGTGCCCCAGCCACTGAAGGCCCACATCCCACTCTACCCTGGCTGGGTGACCTGTGGACAGGGCCTTCATCTCGCTGAGCCTATGTCTTTGACTCTAAAATGGAATAAAGAATCCCTTCCTTCCGACCCTGTGGCCAGAATTGGACGAGGGATGAGGGATTGAACGCGGACACAGTGCCTGGCCCATGGTGGAAGCCGTGATGCTTGTCACTCGTTTTTATTGGAGGGCAAAAGACATTGACCTTGTAGTACAGCCTGTCCAGTAGAAACAGAAGACAAGCACATGAGTAATTTAAAATTTCTTAGTACTCACATTTTAAAAGTGTAAAAAGAAGTGGGTGAAATAAAGTTTAATAGTGTATTTTATTGAGCCCGATATATCTAAAATAGTAACATTTACAACATATAATCAATATAAAAATCATTAATAGGCATCTTGCATCCTTTTTTTTTTTGGTGCTAAATCTATGAAATCTGATGTGTGATTTACTCTTACAGCACATCTCAGTTCGGATGCTAATTTTTTTTAAATTTTTTTTAATGTTTTATTTATTTTTGAGACAGAGAGAGACAGAGCAAGAGCGGGCAGGGGCAGAGGGAGAGGGAGACACAGAATCGGAAATAAGCTCCAGGCTCTGAGCTATCAGCACAGAGCCCGATGCGGGGCTCAAACCCACGAACGTGAGATCATGACCTGGGCCGAAGTCGGAGGCTTAACCGACTGAGCCACCCAGGCACCCCCAGATGCTAAATTTTCATTGGAAATACTTGATCTGTATTTAGATTTCATGAAATATACCACTGGAAATGTAGATTCATGTCCCCACATAATTCCAGACATACTTAAAAGTTTTATAATAACGGAATGGTCAGTTTTAAAGTTTAATTTTATATTAATTAAAATGAAATTGAATTAAGAATTTGGTCCGTCTGTCCTAGAAGCCACATTTCAAGTGCTCAGTAACCCGGTGTGGGAAGGGGCCACCGTAGTAGACAGTGCAAAAGCTAGTTCAAGACCTTTATATTAGAAGTGGAGAAACTGAGGTGCCTCTGGGTGGCTCAGTCCGTTAAGGGTCTTACTTCGGCTCAGGTCATGCTCTCCCAGTCTGTGAGTTCGAGCCCCGCGTTGGGTTCTGTGCTGCCAGCTCAGAGCCTGGAGCCTGATTCAGGACACAGATTCTGTGTCTCCCTCTCTCTCTGCCTCTCCACCACTCGTGCTCAGTCTCTCTCTCAAAAATAAGTAAACATTAAAAAATTAAAAAAAAAAAAAGAACTGGGGAAGCTGAGGCACAGAGAAGAGGAGGGGGTTGTCCAGGTTAAACACCAGGATCCAGGGCAGTCTGTGGTGCTTCCAAGAACACTGTCCGCTCCTTCCAGAGGCCCCAGAGTGGACTGAATGGCGGTTCCCTTAGGGACATGCTTTTGTCATGTTTTATCTTTTGAGCAGACATCTTTCCCTTGTACTAAATCAGAGCCAGCCTCCCTGTAATTTCTCTGCCCACCCCAGAGAACACAGCTACCCCTGCCTTAGGGCAGTTCCAGAAATCTGCGGACAGAAATCAAGTCCCTCTGGGTTAGCCCATGTGTTTCCTGGTTCCTCTAAGATCCCGTCTCCCTGCCCTTCCTCCACCACAGGTAGTCAGTATCTATTCCAAGTTGGGGCCATCACCTCCCTCATTCTACAGCAAGTACCTCTGTTAATGTAGCCATAGGGATTGAATCAAACTAGCTCTTTAGTGTTTGCCAAGAACGTAGGTGTTTTTGTCCCAGCTCCCCTTGAGGTTTGGGCCTGAAGAGAACTGTCTTCTGTGGGCCCTCAGGATGTCCTTTCCAAACCAGAAACACTCCCTGCCACACCCCTACGTCCCAACCCAGCGTGGCTCAGGGCTGGGATTCTCTTCTCTCCCTCTCTTATATTCACACATGCACACTTACACACACTCACTCACCCCGCTGAAATGAGTGGCCCTGACCGGGACAGGGCGAGGGAGAGCTGCATTATGGAATGCCCTGTGGGGGAGGGGGCACAGTGGCCTGTTGGAGGGAGTGGCCTGGGTACCCCAGTGGGAGAGCGGGGGAGGGCTGCTGACCTTCCCGGCACAGTGCCCCACTGTGATGATCCCCTCCAACTCCAAGCCCCAGGGGAGGGAGGGAGACCCTGTCAGTGGGACACGGCCTCAGGTATTGTCAGAAGTGGGCCTCAGGGATTGTCAGAAGTGAGCCCCAGTGTCTTAGAGATGAAGGGGGTACCTTGTATCATCAGTGGGTACCCTGAGCCCCGGATGTGGACTCAGACACAGCAGCAGTTGACTTGGTTCTGGGCAAGTCCCTTCACCTTCTGGAAGTGCAGAAGTCACCATGGCGGGGAAGAGGCCATGACTGGGCCTAAGGCTCAGCGTGGCTAGGAGGCTGGAACAGTGTGTGGCAGATGGGGTGCAGAGGGCTGTCCCAATGGTGCCTAGCAGCCGCCAAGACAGGGGCGTTTATTCAGTGTTCACCATGGGCCAGGTGGCTGGTGAGCACGAACGGATTGAATTCTCAGCTCTGTGAGGCACACAGGACCCCTGTCCCCACGTTGCAGACAAGCCTCCCATCACAGGAAGTGAGGTCGCACTCAAGGTCACGGGGGCGTTGCGCGCCAGGTGGGTTTTGAACCCAGGCAGGCTGCCCTCAGAGCTAGGGTGCTAACCTCCCATACCTCTCACCCTTCTTTCCCTCCTTCTCCCCTCAGGGTCCTGAAGGAAACCCAGGGAAGCAAGGCGAGAAGGGCCGGACAGGAGCCAAGGTGGGTGCCCCGTGTCCCCGGGCCATGGCCTCCCCAGGCCCTCCTCCCCTCTTCCTGCCCTCCCCCCCCCCACCTCATGCTGGGGCCTGGTGACAGCCCTGTGTCTCCTGCTGCAGGGTGCCAAGGGCTACCAAGGACAGCTGGGTGACATGGGCGTCCCTGGAGACCCCGGACCCCCCGGCACCCCAGGCCCTAAGGGGTCCCGGGGCAGCCTGGGACCAACGGTGAGAGCTCCCTGGATGGGGTGGGTGGGCTCAGGCACAGAGAAGTGGAGGGTGGGTGAGGGCAGAAAGAGAGGTACCGCCAGTTCTACCCTTCAGCTAAGCCTCTGGGCGTCCCTTGTCCTGACCACTTCTGAACCGTGGATCCCTTTGGGAGCCTGCCGAAGCTGCATCCTCTCTCCTCGGAAAAGGACCCACAGGACCAAGTGTTCAGTTTGGAGGGGGCGGTGGGTCTTCTGAAGCCCCTTACAGACCCAGATTGACAAGCCCCATGTTAGGGGAGGGAGAGGGGACCAGCCCCTCGGGAGTGTTTTTAGGAACAAGGAGTTTTCCCACTGGAAATAGACCCGGGAGGATCAGGGTAGAGGTGCTGCGGATCTCTGGGTGACTCTTGGGGTGTCCCGGCCTGTCACTGGCCTGCCCTGAAGGGGGGCCCCCAGGGCTCTGACAGGCGCAGAGGGAAGACGCCAGGAGTAGGCAGACAGGGGCCGGCATCCTCATGCCGCCAGTGCGCACGGATGAGCCGCTGAGCTGCTTTGTGGCACTTACCAGTGTCCATGGTGCACATGTCCCCACCGCGGCTGATTTCATGCCACCACCATGATGCCACTGCATGTGCACGTGTGGGAGAGACACGGGAGTATGTGTCGTCTGGTATTTCCGCTGGCGGGGATCTGCAATAATAGCAGAATGTAGTTAAAGTTATCAGGAAGAGATGAGTTAGGAATATTTATCATCTTTGTTTTTAATATAATTGATTTAACTGTAAATTCATATCTTAATTTTTTTATAGTGGTTCTGCTTAATAATTGGCTCACAAAAGCAAAGGCAGTTTAGCCTGTGGCTGTCATGAACCGCTGGAGCTGGGAGAAGGAAGGGCTGGAGGGAGGAGGGGGCAGAGGAGAGCTGCTCAGGGAGGAGGGGCAGATGGCACGCGCTCTCCAGCCTGCTTCTGGGCTGCGGGTGTGCCAGGCTGCTGGGCTGACCTGGGTGGGAGCTGCTGGGAGAACCCTATTTTGTGCTAACTCAGCTCTGCTCCTCCCCTAGGGGGCCCCAGGACGGATGGGGGCCCAAGGAGAACCGGGACTGGCTGGTTATAATGTAAGAACATCTCACCTACCCCCTTCTGGAATTCTGTCCTGCGGGCAGGGACCCAGACGTGCCTCGGCCTCAGCCCCCACCACCTCCCTGCTGCGGGCGTGCACAGAGCAGAGTGGGGGTCAGAGACCCCTGGGGGGCTGGGCGGGGCTGGGCAGACTGAAGCACCATCCCCCTCCGCGTGCCCGCACCGAGTCCCTCCTGCCCACTGTGGGGCAGGCGCACTTCCTGTCTGGGCATCACACCTGCTGTCTGTGGAGGGGAAGCGTCTTAGGTCGGTTTTGCCTCCGAGCTGGCACCCCTCTGAGAGCGGCTGAGCCAAACCCACGTTGCACATCAGAGAGGCTCGGGGCTGGCTCAGAAAGGGAAACTGAGGCTCGGGGAGGCTAACGGTTGTGTGGGCAAGGCCTGAAAGCTTGTTAGGTTGGAAGGTGGGATCCAGTGTCTGGAGCAGGAGAGGGAGAGGAGGGACAGGGCCAACGACATGCGAACTGGAAGGGGGGTGAGGGGACTATGGGGGGATCTGCGTACGTGCTTCTCACCACGGCCTGGGGGAGCCCTCTGAGGCCTGCATTTTGCCCCTGCCCCTGCCCCCAAGGACACAGCTGGGTCTCAGATCTGTCCCCAGGTCTCCTCCAGCCTCCTGCGAGCAGCACCCCTGAACACCCAAGCAGGCACATCCCTTAGAGGTGTGCCGGTGACCGACCTGGCTTGTCTGGGAGGCCAGGCCCCAGCTCAGGGTCACACAGCAAAGTGGGGCAGAGCCAGGACCCAAGCTTACAGGCAGACTCTCCAGTTCCCAGTTCCCATCCTCCATCACTGTGCCTCTCAAGTCCTCCCTCACCAGACACTCTCACCTCTTGTCATCTTGTTTCCTGCAGGGACACAAAGGCGTCATGGGCCCCCTCGGACCTCCGGGACCAAAGGGCGAAAAGGTGGGTGCTCAGTCCTGGGAAGCAGGTCCTCCCTGCAGTTAGTCCCTGGGACACCGTGGCTGGGGTCATGCAGAAGATCACGGTCAGCTCAGTTGAGCTTATACCACACCTGCCAGGAGCCATTAGACCTACTTTCATTCAAGCCAGAGGTCCTGGCCCTCAGGTCTGTGCCCAGCACCCAGGTCCTGCCTGCCCGCGGCTCCCTGTCGAGCAGGGGAATAGACTCCAGTCATGTACCGACTGGAAAGACAGTCCCATCGTCTGCGTGAGTGTGGAATTGAAGCCTTGCTTAGGACCGAGACCACCCAGTGAGAGCCAGCAGAGGGCTTAGGACAGAGAGTGAAGCCAGCCTTTCAGAGCCAGGAAGGAGCCACCGAGGCAGAAGGAGGGCGTGTCCGTTTCCCACCCCTCGGCTCCAGCTTTGGTAGAAGACAGGAATAGACAGAAAAAGCTTTCGGATGGCTCTGCCTTGCCACCCTGTGCAGGTGGGGACATGAGCTGGAGGGCCACGGCATGGATCCCAGGTCACATTCCAAGGCAGCCCCAAGCTGGCCCTGGGCCCAGGCCCTTGAGCTCCCAGTCTGCTGCTCTTGCCTCCCTCCTGCCCCGAAGGCTCAGGCTGAATGCCTCGGAGCAGGCGGCCTGCCACTGCCTCCTTGTTCCCCGGCCTCCCCAGCCCTCCTCTCTTTCGCCGAGTCAGCTACCCGCTAACTACACCCCGCTGCCTGGTGAACCACCCTGGCCTGGCTTGCTGTGCAGCTGGCCCCCTCCTCCTGCTTGGAGAAGAGATCTGCAATCAGTGGGCTCCTGCCTCCCACAGGAAGCTGCAGGAAGTGCCACTCAGCACCCCGTGTCCCGCCTTGGCCCTCACGGCCTGCCACGGCTGGCCCACGAGGAGCTAACATGGACCCTGCAACAAGTGGGGGGCTCCCTCCGACCTGCCTGCAGCCCCAGACCCAGTTCCTGTGGCTGCTGAGAACGGGAGCCTAATCCTAAATCTGTCCTGGGTCTGCTGGGGCCCTTGGGTGGGGCCTCAGGGTTCCCTGAACGTTGAGAGCCTCGTCTGTTAAGTGGGTGGGAAGGTGGCAGGACCAGGATGCAGGCTGATGCCACGATGTGCACCTGTAGCTGGAAACAGGCACTTAGATGAGCTGATAGGTTATTCAGCTTGCGAAGTCCCTGAGGGGCGTGTGTCTACAAATGTGGAGATGAGACTCATGGGGACGGGGGGCGGGGGAGCAGAGGAGATCTGTGTCTGGCTTTTGGGTCTGACCACCCCTTGATTTCTGTGTGGCTTTGGCTAAGACCTTTCTTTCCCTGGGCCTCAGCGTCCCCATCTATACAATGGGCCAATAGTCACAGCAGTGTAGGAGTGTGAAATGGACTCTGGGAAACCCCTCATGAAGTGTCGGGCACACGGAGTGCCCAAGGTAGACACCGCCCCCTTCTCCAAGGCGCCCTCGTCCAGCTGCCTCGTCCACGGTGACGAAGAGCCCTAGAGAGAGGTCAGGGACGAGAGGGAATCCCCACTCCCTGGGCCATCCCCCCAGGTACAACTGGTTCTGAGCCTCGGGACGAGTCCTCCCCACCCCCCACTCCCCTGCCTTCAGTCTCTGCCCACAGCAGCCACAGAGGTCTCGGGCCAAGGGACTGCAGCTGCCAGGCCTCAGCACTGATTTGGGCCTGGGACAGGCTCCAGCCCCGGGGACGGCTCCTTCTGCTGCCTCCCAGGCCTCCCCTTCAGCCTCTGTCAGCCTCGAGGGGGCCCAGGGGTGCCCCGGCCGGCGCACCTGCACTCCCACAACACCGGTCGTCTGTGGCTAGAACACTCTGGGCCCTGAGGTTCTGCCACTCACTGCCCCCTTCCCTGTAGCACATGGCACCCGACCTCCCGCCATGGTGGTGGACCGGGGCCAGGGAGGCCTGCCAGGGCTCCAGGGCCTCTGCTTGGACCCCTCCTCCTCCTCCTCCTCCTCCTCCTCCTTCTCCTCCTCCAATCTCTCCGGTTACCTCCATGCCACACATCACCCCTGCTGCTGTTGCCAGCAGCGCCCAATTTCACGACTGTCTGAGCCCCAACTGTATGGGACCTTCCCTCCCGGGGCCCTCAGAGCAGTGCTGCAAGGCATCACCAGCCTGCTCTGCAGACAGGAGTCTGTCTGCTGGACAAGACCTCCAGACCGGCCCACCGCTGAGGGCAACCTGGGGCAGCGCAGGGCCTGCTCTGGGGTTTTCTGGCCACTTCCGTCCAGCAAAGGTCGGAGAAAGGGACTCTTATTAGGGGCTGCCGATGGAGCAGCCCACATCACCTCTCTGTGCCTCAGTGTCCTGAGCTGTAAAATGGGGAGAATGATACACCTGCTCCAGAGGCCTGTTGGAAGCCCTCAGCCAGTGCGTGTGCCTGGCCGATGGTGGTGCCCAGGGCTGCTGGCTGTTGGAACTATCATCGCTCCCTGCGGAGCACCACACGGGGACTTCTCGTGTCGTTTTCCGGAACGCTCATCCCTCACTCCTGGGTATCACCGCTGTCTCTTCGCCCCCCTCACCCCCACTCCCCAGCTGAGACCAAGGACTCTGGGATGGGAGGGACCTGCTGAGAGTCTGAGCAGCTGGTCCTGGGCAAAGCTGTGCGTGACCAAGGTCTCTGCCTGAGCCACCTGGGCTTACAGTCTGAGGGCGCCAACTTGGAGGTGCCCAGCAGGGCGGACAGTAAAGAGTGCTATGCTGGTTGCAGGTCCAAGTCTCCCCCTTCCCTCTCTGTCCTCCGTCTCCCCATCTGTAACCCGAAGGAGGCTGGACTTCCTCTCTGACCCAGGCCCTTTCCACTCTGTGTGGAGTATCTAGAATTCCCCCGAAGTCACCAGGGGTGAGGAGTGTGTTTTAAAGCCCGTTGTGTCCACAGGGAGAGCAGGGTGAGGACGGCAAGGCCGAGGGGCCCCCTGGGCCACCTGGAGATCGGGTAAGCCCCCCTTCCTGTCCCCTGGACCACTGCCAAGGTGGAGCCCTGGCTTCTTGCTGTGGGCAGGGGGAGGGGGAAGCTGGCAGGGGTGAGGCTGCTGCCAGCTTGAGAGCAGGTGGCCAGTGAGACCCAGGTCTGCATCCTCTGCACCTGGTGGCTCATATTTTGTTGTCCTTGTCATTCAGGGCCCCGTAGGCGATCGAGGAGACCGTGGGGAGCCGGGGGACCCTGGATACCCCGTAAGTATCAGAGCTCCTCCCGCTGGCGGCATCCAGCATGTTCTGCGAGGGCATTTCTCAGTTACTGGCACCCTGGCCGGGCAACGGCTGTCACCAAGAGACAAGCCCTCCCTCCCACCGTTAATGCCTGGCTTGAAGCACAAGACCCCCTGAAAGAGGGCTCAGGCCTGAACTCATGCTGACGGCGGGGACGGTTGGAGGGAGACGATGGGATGGGAGATGGAGACCCCTATCCTCACAGGGCCTCAGTCTCCCCACTGTGGCCGGGAACGGCTCTCCCAACAGAAGCAGTGAGTGGACCCCCAGCAGGCTCCTCCTGCCCCTGCCTCATTCTCTCGGGCCAGGGACCCACGGCTTTGCAGATTAGCAAGCTCAGAGAGGGGACAATGACTCATGGCTAGGAAGACCAAGGGCTTGGGGGGACTCCTTCAGGCTGCAAGCTGCCCTGTCCCCAGCCCTGCCAGGATGGGTCCCCTCACCGGTCTCTCCTTGGCTTCCAGGGACAGGAGGGTGTGCAAGGCCTCCGTGGAGACCCAGGCCAGCAGGGCCTACCTGTGAGTGGTGCTTCCTGCCCCGCCCCCTGCCCCAGAGGTGGGTGGGCAGCAGTGGGGGAAGTGATGGCTCCTTTAAAGCGCAAAGGGACCCTCCCTGTGGGACAGCCGGGGGCAGTCCCCTCTTGTTCTTCCTGCCCTGATGCTGGGAGCAGCCCCGGAGCCCACACCCCCAAACCCCTCCCACCCTCCCTCTCCAGGCGGACACTGGCTGCCCTCCCCAGGGGAGAGTCCTGGGGCTGCTTTGCATCACTTCTCCTTGGTTTGCAGGGGCATCCAGGACCCCGGGGACGGCCAGGACCCAAAGGATCGAAAGGGGAAAAGGTGAGAGGGCTGGTGTCCACCAGGGAGCCTGGGAGGGGGCAGACACTGGCCCAGGCACAGAGCAAGTGGGAGGCTGGGCTGGTGGGCACCCTGCACGGTGCTTCAGGTCATGATCTCTTTGCTTCAAAGGGCCTGAGGCGGGAGCGGGGCCGGGGTGGGGGTGGGGCGCGGGTGGAGGGGATTACCAGCTCCAAATGCGGGGCCTCCAGGAGGAGGACCACCTGTGCAGCCAGCAGTGGGAGTCTAGAGCCAGAGCCCACCTCTCTTGCTGCCATAACCACTCCTTGGAAGAAATATTGGAGCAGCAGGGGGTCTGCAGGAAGAGAGGGGGCCAGCAATGCTGGTGGAGGGAACTGACAGGTGGTTAGAGGAACTTCCTGTCTTGTACCCAGAGCTCTATGCGTGTCTCTGCTGAGGTTGGGTGGGTGCTGTCTTAATGCCCTCAACCTTCCCCCTCCCCCTCCCTTCCTCCCATCCCCGTCCCCCGCCACTCCAGGCAGCAGGAATATAGCCACACTCTTGAGGATCAAAGGAGCTCGTGGGCTCAGGCTCCCCCTAGGAAATTGCAGGTGCTTAGACCCTCTGTAGCAACGAGAGCCAGTGGGGGCCCAGGGCCCAGAGCGGGGGGGGTGGGGGTGGGGGTGGAGGGGGGGGCGTGACGACACGGGCGGCTTCCAGGCCATGTGCAGATTCAGATGCTGAGGCCCCAGAGGTAGAGATACAGGCCCCGAGGGCCCCGCAGTCTCTCAGCACCCGTTCCAGAGCTCTTAGGGCTCTGTCTTCTTCTGGACACCCTCCACCATGTGCCCCTTGATTTTCCAGGGACCAAAGGGGAAGCAAGGCAAGGCGGGGGCACCTGGACGAAGGGGAATTCAGGTGAGTGACCGACAGCCAGCTCTCTCCCGCCTGCCTCCTGCCTCCCCAGAGACCCGCACTAGCTTCTTTTTTAATGATGATTTATTTTTGAGAGAGAGAGAGCAGGGGAGGGACAGAGAGAGGGGGAAGCAGGCTCCAGGCTCTGAGCTGTCAGCACAGAGCCCGACGTGAGGCTTGAACCCATGAGCTGCAAGATCATGACCCCTGAGCCCAAGTCGGACGATCAACCAACTGAGCCACCCAGGCACCCCATCGCCAGCTTCTTTTATACCCCCAGGGCCTGCAGGGGCTGCCCGGGCCTCGGGGCGTGGTGGGGAGACAGGGCCCCGAGGGTGTGGCTGGACCCGATGGATTTCCTGGCCGGGATGGTCAAGCAGGACAGCAGGTGAGCAGGGGCTAACAGGCGGTGTCTTGTGTGAGACAAGACGTGTTGTGTGTGTTGGGGCGGGGTGGGGGGGAGGGGGTGTCTGCCATGGGCCATGGGCCAGGAGATGCAGGTTTGGAAACTTGGATGGGGCAGAACTAACATATCTGGAAGTTTCCTGCTTGGGCAATCGCCTCAGCCCTTGGGACCTGGGAAAGTGGCCCTTCTGGCTGGCTGTGTCTGCATCCAGAGGGTCCTCCCCCTCGGGTGCAGAGAACCTCTGCATTTTAGGTCCCTCATCCTCCCTACCTGCAAGTCTGCAGCTCCCAGTGTTTCACTGGCCCAGCCCCCCTCACACACGGGCAGGGTGACCTCCCCCCACAGTCTGACCCATCCCACTCCAGGTCCTCCCGGAGCTCCCCAGGACTCGGAGCCATTCTGCCCCCTTGGTTACCTATTTCCTGAAACACGAGAGACCCTCTGTCACCCTCTGTCTTTACAGGGGGAGCAAGGAGATGACGGGGACCCTGGCCCCATGGGCCCTGCTGGGAAGAGAGGAAATCCAGGTGTGGCCGGCTTGCCTGGAGCACAGGGGCCCCCAGGATTCAAGGTCAGACGCTTGTCAATCCACTTACCCACCCCTGCACCCTTTCAGACTTGATTTTAATCATAAGAGCCCGTGTGAAAATGGAGTTCATGTCGCTTGCATTTTGCAGGGTCCCTGCCCCAAACTTACAGGAAAGTTTATCCAGCTCACTAAATAAAGGCGCCCTGCAAGGCTGGTCATAAAACAGGCAAACTGGTTATTGAGCTGTCCTTGGGCGCCCTCTTGTGGGCATTTGTGGAACAAAGGCAAGGTAGTGCTCGCAGCCAGAACTTTCTTCCAAAAGGCTTCTTTTAAGAAAATTTCCCTGAGCCTCCCTGAGCTCGCCTGACTGGGGAGGCAGTTCCGAGTCAGTCTGAGCCCAGGACTAGGCACAGAAGGGATGACTGAGCTGGATGAGGCAGACATGGCTCCTCTTGCCCTCCCCTGCTCGAGGTTGAGTTGGGGAACGGCTGGAACCCTTTGGGGGAACAGCAGGCAGAGGGAGAGGTGGCCTTGGCCTGGGGAGGGTTTAGGTGAGGAGAGAAGGGGAGGAACAGCTAGAGCAGGGTGTGGGGGTGGGAACTTCATGGTCTGCTGGGAGGAAACAGCGAGGAATAGAGGGGGAAGTGGGAGCTTGAATTCCAGAGTGAGGAAAAGAGGCTGTCCTCTCAAGGAGGCTGAAACTCTGAGCCCCCACCAGGCCTACACCTGAGCCCCAGCATCCTGAGATGCCAACGGACCCTGTGGAATCATGGTTCTGTCTCTCTTGGCCCTCCCTGCCCCTCCCCCAGAACCATTTTCCCCTTTGGTCATTTGGTGTGTTTTTTTTTTTTAAGGGTGAAAGTGGATTGCCTGGGCAGCTGGGTCCCCCTGGCAAACGAGGAACAGCGGGGGGAACTGGGCTTCCTGGGAGCCAGGGAGCGCCTGGATCCAAAGGCCAGCCGGTGAGTGAGCCCCAGGGAGCACAGACGTCCTCACACATGCGCACACAAACACTCACGTTCACACGTGCACACACACGCCCAGATCCCCCGGCCTGCTCTGTGACAAGGGCAGGGCATCACCTTCTCTGGGCACCAGAGACTCCGCGGAGGACTTGCAGTATTTGATTTCAAGACTTAGTATACAGCTACAGTAATCAAGAAAGTATGAGATTGCCATAAACATCCTAACAATAGATCAAAAGAACGGCATAGTATGGATCACTGATTTTTGACAAAGTTGCAAAAATAATTCAGTGGATACAGAATAGACTTTTCCAGCAAACGGTGCTGGGACAATTGGATACCTTCTACCCAGTACAAAAAGTGACTTAACATGGATCATATGTCTCAATGTAAAACCTAAACCCTTTAGAAGAAAGGGTAGAAGAAAATCTCTGAGACCGCGGGTTACACAAAGATTTCTTAGATATGAGAGCAAAATCATGACCCATTAGAAAAATGGATAAATTGGGCTTTATCAAGTTTGAAAGCTTTTGCTCCTCAAAGGCAAGAGAATAAAAGAATAAAAAGACAAGCCACAGACTAGGAGAAAGTAGAAATCACATATCTAGTAAAGGATTTGTATCTAGACTATGTAAAGAACTCTCAAAACTCATTAATAAGAAAAGGGGCAGCCCGTTAAAGAAATTAGGCAAAAGACTTAGACATGGTAGAGAAGACGGATGGATGGCAGATCAGCACATCAAAGATCAAGATCGCTGGTCTTTAGGCAAATGCTCATTAAAACCACACAAGGTGCCATTGCACACCTGTTAGGATGGTAAGAATTTTCAAAGACTGAGCACACCAAGTGTTGGCAAGGAATGTGAAATGGTGCAACCACTTTGGAAAACGGCTGGGCGGTTTCTTTAAAAGTTAAGCATGCACCTACGGTATAATCCAGGCTTCCAGAATCCTTCACTCCCCGCAATGACTTCTGGGTGAATAGGAGCAAGCTCCTGCTCTCTCTGAGTGCGGCCTGGCTTCTTGAGCGTGGCCGAGGAGACGCTGAGCCGCGAGCTGGAACCCGAGCTGCGCTGCCGCCACTATGAATACAATCACGGACGCGGCCATTCACGGCTTCCGAGAGACAGAGAAGTCACGCTGGTCAGAGGCAAGCCAGGGCATCCTGCAGCGCGTGCAAGCGGCCGCCTTGAGCCCTGGCCAGACCCTGCTGTCCTTGGTGCATGTGCTGGACCTGGAACCTCGGGGCTACATCAAGCCACATGTGGACAGCATCAAGTCCTGTGGAGCCACCATCGCAGGCCTATCCCTGCTATCTCTCGGTGTCATGCGGCCGGTGCACACCCAGGAGCCGGGGGTGTGGCTGGAACTCTTGCTGGAGCCAGGCTCCCTCTACATCCTTAGGGGCGCGGCCCGTTATGACTTCTCCTATGAGATTCTTCGGGGTGAAGAGTCCTTTTTTGGGGGGCGTCAGGTTCCCAGGGGCTGATGCATCTCGGTGATCTGCCGCTCCCTCCCTGAGGGGATGGGACCAGATGAGCCTGGGCAGACCCCCCCAGCCTGCTGAACACCAGGCCCTTCCCTCAGCTTCTCCCCACCAGAGGCTCCATGTTTGTAAATAAAGTGGGAAAATGGAAAAAAAAAAACAGGGCATACTGTGCCCCCCAGGCCAATGTAGGAACATGTATGTATGGAGGTACACACAAAGCACCAATACATTGCAGGCCCACAGCTAATGGGGTTATTCTGAGGGACTTGGGTTCTTGGGAGAGCCTTTGGGATGGGTGGGGAAGAGCCTGTGGGTCCTCTCATTCTCTTCCTTGAAGACCTGGGACAGGAGATCCTAAGTGTTCTAGAGCATTCCTCGTGGAGTTCCTGAGCTGGCCCCTGCTTTCTCATCCGACAGGGGGCATAGACTCTTGCCCCCTCGGAGCCCAGGCTGAACAGTGACTAGTACATGAGCTCTTCACATTCATCCAGGTGGAGCCGCTGCTGTCCCCGGGAGAAGGCAGGCCCAGTGGTCGTGTGATTGGCCAGAGATCCCCGTCCTGGCCCCCTCACCCCATCTCATTCTGCTCCCCCCACAGGGTGACTCTGGAGAGATGGGCTTCCCAGGAATGGCCGGCCTCTTTGGACCCAAGGTACAGTCCTATTCCATGTTGTTCCTGCTGGGTTCCCCTCCATCGGCTTTAGTGTATCCATTTATCCATCTACTTTTACTCTTCCCCAGAACTCACATTCCAGCACACCTGGGCTCTAAGCCCAGCTCCCCAATTTACCTGCTCTGTACCTTAGGCAAGTTATTTGTATCTCCAGTCCTCAGTTTTGTCATCTGTAAAATGGGTGTGATAACCACAGAGGGTTGTTGAAATGGTTAAGAGCAGAGGCTTACACCGTGTAGCACAGAGCCAGCACACAGGGACCTGCTCAGTAGTTGTCTGAGCCACCCAGACACAGACAGCCCTTCCTCTGCCTCCCACAGGGTCCCCCGGGAGACATCGGCTTGAAAGGCATCCAGGGCCCTCGGGGATCCCCCGGCTTGATGGTGAGTCCTCTCCTTGTCTGTGTGAATGGGGACAGTCGCCCAGGCCCAAGGCTGGCCAGCCATCAGCTGGGTGGATGCATGCCCTATTTCTGCTCCTTCAGACTTGAGCCCCCTCTGCCCGTAGCCTCTGTCACCTTGCCTGTGCCCTTCCTGCCCAGCTGGGCTACCCCCTCCCCCTCTTCCCTCCTCACCTCCCCCCACTCTCAGAGCCTACCCAAGGGCACACAGGAGGGGCCCTGGAGGTGCATGGCCTGGCCTCTTCCATCCCGATGGGCCACTCAGGCTGCCATCCACTCTCCCGTCCCTGTGACTCTGTTCCCCAGGCCCTGGGAGGAGGACACACAAGCCTTTCTCTCTCCTTTAGGGAAAGGAAGGCATCATTGGGCCCCTCGGAATCCTGGGACCTTCGGGACACCCGGTACGTGTAGGGAGCTGGCCAGAAAGACTGCTGGGGCAAGCTGGTCTCTGTGACCCAGGACCAGTCTGAGCCTCAGTTTCCCCATCTTGGAAACAGAACTTCCCCTCCTGAGTTCTCTCTAACTGGGCCATGATTTATTGCAGGGTCCAAAGGGTGACAAAGGCAGCCGAGGGGACTTGGTGAGTTGATGACTGCCGAGGGGCAGCCCTGCAACAGGTGGGGGTGGGGTGGGGGG
>PJEM01007941.1:0-57749 GCA_004023845.1 Helogale parvula | reverse complement strand
TCCCTTCTGGACCTCAGTCATCCCGTCCGTGCCCATCTGTGCTGGAGGCACCACTGTCCCTGGTCTCAGGTCCACTTGGGAGGCCTGGGCTGGGGGAGATGGCAGACCTCTGACCAGGCCCTCACTGTGGTTCTCTTCCCCCAGGGTCCTCCTGGCCCCAGAGGCCGGCCTGGCCCACCGGTAGGTCACTTGCACGCGGTGCCCCTTGAACTCCAGGGCGGGTGGCAGAGTTCCTTTGAATGAGACCCAAGCTTTACTGGCAGATGCTTGCCTTGGCCTTTACCTCACAGGGCTCACACGCTTCCACAGACTTCCAGGAGGGCGTAGAGCACAGACTTGGCCTCCAGAAGGACAGAGACCAACTCTGTGTGTCCCCTGGGGCCCAGGCGCCCCCTCCAGGCTCCGCACAGCCCCTGGGGACGCCAGCACCCAGTCCCCATCAAATACTGACTGAGCCTCTTCTTTTGCAGGGTCCTCCAGGGAGCCCTATCCACTTTGTAAGTCGAAGACTGTTCTCTTTTCCTCCTCAGGGTAAGGGCTGGGAGGGCAGGGGGATGCTGGCAGCTGACCTCGTTTTGGTCACAGTGGCTAGAACCCGAGGCTGGGCCCAGGGATGTCCGTGTGCTTTTGTCCCTCCACACTGGACCCTGGACCCTAAAGCAGCAGAAAGAGCCCAGGCCAGAGAGGGAGGAGGCGGCGTTTTAGCCAGGATGAGCCCCTCATGATGACCCCAGGAGGACACTGCAGAGGCGGGGCTCCTGGTCCCGTCAGTGTGCTCGGGACAGATCGGCTGATTGCCGAGGGTCTACACAGATTCTTGCCTAAATTCAAGCATACGAAAGAGCAATTCTGGGACCCCAGCCGAGTGTCCTACGGCTCAACCCCATTCTGACACTGTGTGCCGGGACAAAGCCTTAGACCCCACGGCTCCTCTGTCCTGTAGAACCCATGCCCCACCCCGCCCACCGCAGACGCCAGGCCGTCACCTGCGCTGCTGACGGACTGACTACAAACCAGAGGTCCTCACGCCCCTCTTCAGAGTCAATTCAGTTGCGACAGCAGCTCACAGAGCAGAGAAACATTTCACTTACTAGATTTCCTGGTTTGTTATGAGAGGAAATCACTCAGGAACAGCCAGATGGAGGAGAGGCACAGGGCAAGGCGAGAGACAGAGGCTCAGACTCAGGGGCCCTCCCCAGGCGGCCACTCCCCCCAGAAGTCCATGCAGTCACCAGCCTGGAAGCTGTCTCAATTCCATCCCTTCGGGAAGCCTCATTACATAAGCGTGATTGAAGAAATCATTGGCCGTTGGTGATTGATCCAACACCTCCCAGGGCTCCCTCCCCGTGTTAGCCCTGTGCTGGCTGACCGTGACAGTCAGGCCCTGACGGTATCCCCGGTACGGCTGCGGGGGAGGGCCGAATGGGAACAGGAGCCCTGTGCCACCCTCAGAGCTCTGCTCTCTCATCTCTCAGCTTGTCCCCGTCCGTCTCCCTAGCATCAGCCATGAAAATAAACTGCCGGCTCTGGTCTCTCACTCTGCACTGTCCCCAGGCCTCCTCTTCCCTGGGGAAGCCAGCCAGCAAGGGCAAAGTGAAGAGATCCGGAAAAACAAAACAAAACTCTTTCCCTCTAAAAAATGGAAAACTCAGGATTTTGAATTTTTTTGCCCAGTCGCTGACATATTGAGTGTGTGTGATAGGGAGGCACCGTTAGGTGTGCTTTTCGTGGATCAGCCCCTTGATTCCTCTCAAGGCTCTGAGAGCTTTATTATCGTGCCCATTCTCAGGATGCTGATGCCGAAAGGCGGTAAGCAGCCTGCCCAGACCCTGCAGTTAGCAAGTAGCGAGGCTGAGATGTGAACTTGAGAAAGGCCTCTGGGGTCCGGGCTCTGGACCGCTGGGGCCTTTACCCTCTGTCCTGTCCTCCCTGTTCTGTTCACACGGCAGGAGCGCTGCAGCGCTTTCTGGCAAGTCCAGCGCTAGGGCTGGAGGCCCAGACGTGTCGTAGGCAGCTACAGTGCAGGCCAGAGCAGACGCACAGGACTGCGGGCACAGAGAGGGGCCGCACCCAGCCCGAGGGCGGGAGCCCCAGGACGGAGTTCCCCCGGAAGCTGACATCTAGGATGAGTCTAGGGCAGGGTTACTCAACTGCAGCCTTTACCAACATTTGGGACCAGATGATTCTTTGCTGTGAGTGATTTTAGGGTGTTTAGCAACATGCCTCCCCTCTACCCACTAGGTACCAGGAGCAACCCCTCCTTCAGTTGTGACAGCCAAGAATGTCTCTAGATGTAGTCAGGTGTCCCCTAGGGGGCAACATTGCTCCTGGTTGAGAACCACTGGACTAGGAGATAGCCAGATGGAGCTTTGGAGGGAAAGAAGAATGGTCCAGGTGATGGGAACAGCATGTGCAAAGGCCCTGTGGCTAGATAGAGCATGGTGCTTAGCAATTTATAAACACAATTAGCCCAGATTATGTGTGGCCTAGAGAAGAGAGGCTGGGCCAGAGACCACAGCACTCAGTCCAGGTCTTGTAACCATGTGGAGGAGTTTGGACTTAATCCTGAGGGCGATGGAGAGCTATGGAAGGCCTGGAAAAGGGGACTGGAAGGGTCAGCTCTGCCTCTGTTTGCAAGTGGAGGAAGGACAGAGACTTCCACAGAAGGCAGGTGACTGGGCTGTGATACCAGCCGGGGAGGTGACTGGGAGAGCTTGTACTCAGACCCTGGGTCTCCCTCTTGGTGAGTCTGGGGAGGTCCTGGAGTGGGGGCAGGGGCGGGATACCCACCCCGTCTCCTCTTTGTGCAGCAGCAAGATTACCTTGGAGCAGCTTTCCAGACGTGGATGGACACAGATGGCGCACTGAAAGCAGAGGTACCTCGGGGCCCCTGCCCCCGTGGGACCCCTTCCTGGGGGAGACAGAGGAACACTCGCGTGTGGTGAACAGCCTCTGTGTGGCCTGCACCGGGCCTCCTGGAGCTCGCTGGTCCCCTGAGCTGCCTGCCAATCACCCTCGTGGCAGCCTAGCTCATGGCCCCTGCTCTGCACCAGAGACCAGGCTGGCCCTCTGCTCCTCCCAAGCTCCCAGACCCTGTGGCAGCCCCCATCCCCTCCCTGGCCCCCACTTCCCTCATCTGTTAAGTGGGAAGAGCCGCCTCATCTCCTGAGTAGCAAGAACTTGTTGCTTCGGAGGCGTAGACCTCAGGCCGGGCCAGGACCTCAAGGGGCCCATGGCTGCCCTCTCTCCTCACAACAGGGTTATAGCCATCCGGACCGGCTGGTGCTGGACCAGGGAGGGGAGATCTTTAAAACCTTACACTACCTCAGCAACCTCATCCAGAGCATTAAGACGCCCCTGGGCACCAAAGAGAACCCGGCCCGGGTCTGCCGAGACCTCATGGACTGTGAGCAGAAGATGGTGGACGGTACGGGGCCTGCAGGGTCTGAAGGCAGGACGTCCTGCCCCGGGTGGGGGACCGGGCGGGGCAGGGGAGCTCCAGGAGGGGTGGGGGGAGGTGGGGCATTCGAATCTTGGCCCTTCAGGAGCTGGATTCTATCCTTGGGGAGACAGGCCCCTGGAGTGGTCATTTATCCACGCAACAGACGGTCACTGAGCCCCACAAGGCAAGCCTTGTGCCTCCCGGGGTGGGCGCGGGGAAATACTCGTGCCCTTTCACAGCCCACAGGGCCGCAAGCTGGGGACAACCACGTCAGTGCAAGGACACAAGAGCCTTGTCAGGACAAGCCTCCCAGGGCGAGGAGGGGGCAGGGGACTGGGGGCAGGGGTGCGGGCGGGCTGTCATGGATTCTCAGAGAGCCAGCATTCCTGCCCCTACCTCCCCCCACCAAGCCCAGGAGGATCACTCACTTTGGGGATAGAGCCCATTCAACCAGATGATTCCTAAATCCCTTGGGGGAATAATCCAGGCTCGGTCAACCTCAGCTGCCCCCTCTGTAAAATGGACACTTCACGGTAGCAAGATAAGCAAGTGCTCAGCCTTGTGCCCCCCCACCCCTGCCCAGGGGCTCTGCCAGCTGTGAACTCTGCCCAGAGGGTTTCTTTCCACCTCAGTGGTTCATGGGATCCTTTTCTGCTCCCTCTCCCGACGTCATGCTCAGCTGGGTTCAGCGGGTTACCAGGGGTGCAGTCTGCCTGCAGAGCCAAGCCCCGGGCATGCATATCCGGTCCCTCACCCATGTCCCCCACAGGTACCTACTGGGTGGACCCAAACCTTGGCTGCTCATCCGACACCATCGAAGTTTCCTGCAACTTCACACATGGTGGACAAACGTGTCTCAAGCCCATCACGGCCTCCAAGGTACCCGTCTACCCTCCCCCCAGCCCCACACTGACCGGTCGTCTCTGCCCCCCACCCTACCCTGGGCTACAGCCCACCAGGTCAGGGCCGGAGCCTTGGCTGTCTCACCGCATGGCCTCTTGGTCAACCTCAGATTCCTCACCTGTAACATGGGGGCAAATGGTTCTAAATCTGTGGCCTCCAAGCCCCCTTGAGTTTTATGATGTTAGTGATTTTCTCTTCAAATAGAACTTTCTGCCTAATCTCTGAAACAGCAATAGTGGGGCCGAGCTGACCTGGCTGGGGGAACCGTGAAGCATCAGGGCAGGTGGCTGCACTGCGGCATCACCGCTCCCCTGCCCGGGGTTCCCTGCGGTGGACTGTAGGTCTGCGGGCTCAGCAAGGCCCGGGATGGGAGGATTCCTGCTACACAGGGAGGAGCCCTCTGCCCAGAGGACCGCTGCCTCCAACCCCCTCAGGCCTCCGGAGAAAGCTCCAGGAGGTGCTGCCTTGTGCTGACCCGCTCGGACCCGGACTTTGAGAATCTGCCTGTGGCCCAGCTGGCCCGCAAGTCCATGGGCACCGTGCCCAGCCCTGGAATTCAACAGGAAATACAGTAGCCTCGCCAGTGCCCTCCCCCACCTCAGCCAGGCTCTTGTCCCTCTGACTCTGATGCTGCGGTTTGGGGGCCCCCATGCCAAACCCGCCTGGCAGAGGGGTGAGGCCAGAGATGGCACCGGCACCTGCTGCATGACTGCTCACCCAGTCGCCAGCCCCACTGGGAATAACGGCCTGGAAAGAACCGGTGTTGTGGTTTGGGCCAGCCCTGGCGGTCCTTATTATGATTGCAAGGTGCCTTTGGCTATTTAGAAACTTTGAAAAAGCACAGGTTTCTCACTCCCTGGGCCTGAAATTACTCAGCCAGGTCGCTGGGGGAGAGACAGGTGTGTGCAGGGCCTGGAGGTTCTGCTTTTATCGGGTTCCACGGTTGGGGTGTAGGGCTCCTCGGCACTTGTGTTATGAAAAGAAAAACCAACGATCAGGGCTTAAGTTGCACCACTGAAGTCATGGATCCGGTCCTTGTTGGTTGTTGGGACGGCCCTTCTGGGATCTTGGGGCTTAGAAAGGGTGGGGAGGGCACCTCTCTGTCCCCCTGCACTTCAAGAGAGTCTTGAACTTGGGCTACCTCCTCTTCCTCTCTGCAGCCTCAGGATCCCAGCACAGCTCCAAGGACAAATCCCCCTCCCACACTCATGCAACGGGGGACAGAGCAGGCTACTTCGGAACCCTCCTAGCTGGGGCCCCTGTTCTTTCCCTTCCTTGTTACTCCTCCGCTGTGGACTGGCTCACACTAGACCTTGACTTCCCCGTCTCTGGCGGGCACCCATCGGGGGGTAAAGCCGGGAAAGGCTCAACCAGGAAAGAGCTTCTCTCTGTGCCCTCCAGAGAGAGGGGAGGGTATCTGAGAGCCGTGGGCGGCCGGCCTGACCTTACCTCACTGTCGTGTTTCTGCCACAGGTCGAGTTTGCCGTCAGCCGGGTCCAGATGAACTTTCTGCACCTGCTCAGCTCTGAGGTGACACAGCATATCACCATCCACTGCCTTAACATGACCGTGTGGCAGGAGGGCACGGGGCGGGCCCCAGCCAAGAGAGCCGTGCGCTTCCGGGCATGGAACGGGCAGATCTTTGAAGCAGGTGGTCAGTTCAGGCCGGAAGTGTCCATGGACGGCTGCAAGGTAAGCCTTGGGGCCCCTCCCGGGCCTCTCATGAGTCGACAAGCTGGAAAAATGTGTTTTATTACAGAATTTTATGTAACAATTAGTGTAATACATGCTAGCACGTTCCATCAGTATATTAGTGTAATATAGTATATTGTATTAGGATAATATTAGTAAATACATATAATTTTTATCTTTGTATAATAATTTTAACAGTTTTATAAAATTCCTTTGATTCACTGTCATCTCTGGGAAACTTCTGAGAGGAGATCTGGCTGATAGAAATTCCCCAGGCTGCTAGATGGCTGTATAGTGACCTGCAAGACTGTTTGTAGGAGAATGTATTTCTATTCCTCTCTCTGCCCCCACCCTGACCAGGCTAATTTGTTCCCTTAAAACTTCGGGTTATTTCTAAATGCCTAAAACTGGGTGGGTTGTTGGCAGAGAGGGAGCCTGAAAGTTGTCCAAAAAGCTGTTTTCACAATATTACACAAAACTAATAATACACAGTGCTAGTGAGGATATGGGGAAACCAACAGTCTTGCACAAAGCAATTTGGAAAAAAAATTGGTAGAGGCTTTTGGGACATCAGCTACATATATACAGGAATACCTCAGAGATACTGTGGGTTCAGTTCTAGTCACTATAATAAAGTGGATTAAGTATAATTAATTTTAGAAACTAATTAGAAATTACATACAGAAATTACACTTACATTATACTATAGCCTATTAAGTGTATAACAGTATCAGGTCTAAAAAAGCAATGTACATACCTTAATTAAAAAATACTTCACTGAGGGGCACCTGGGTGGCTCAGTCAATTAAGCGTCTGACTTCGGCTCAGGTCATGACCTCACAGTTCGTGGGTTCAAGCTCTGCATCGAGCTCTGTGCTGACAGCTAGCTCAGAGCCTGGAGCCTGCTTCAGATTCTGTGTCTCTCTCTCTCTCTGATTCTCCACTGCTCACATTGTCTCTCTCTCTCTCAAAAAAATAAACATTAAAAAAAATACTTCAGTGCTAAAAAATGCCAACCATCATCCGAGCTTTCAGTGCATCATAGTCGCTGCTCACAGATCACCACAACAAATGCAAAAGTGATGCAAAAGTGAAATGTTGCGAGAATTATGAAAAATGTGACACAGATGCAAAGTGATTGGAACGGTGACACTGACGGCCCTTGCCTGACCCAGGGGGTGGCCACTAACCATTGATTTACAAAACACAGCGTCTGTGAAGATCCGCAAGGTGTGCCTGTACGGTAAAACCTTGGCTCCTGAGCATAATTCGTTCCAGAAACATGCTTGGAATCCAAAACACTTGTATATCAACGGGAATTTCCCCATAAGAAATCATGGAAACTCAGATGATTTGTTCCACAATCCAAAACTATTCATATAAAAATGATTACAATGTTGTAATAGAATATAAAATAATAAAGAAAATACAAAACATAAAGAAAAAAATAAACACATGGACCTGCACTTACCTCCGAAAACCTTCCTGGCTGGGGGAAGGAGACGAGAGAGGAGGGATGTGGTGCAGGATGACCTGACCATCACTAACAGAATCCCCGCTAGCTATTGGCTCAATGGCTTCTTTTTCTTTTCATGCAACTTGAACAAGGAAACTCACCGATGACACTTGCTTTTGCCTCCTTTTGAGGATTTTGCGGAAATGTGACATTGTATTGTCAGTAAACAGATTCATGGCTCGCACTGCGACAGCCTAACTGGGGTGCTGCTCTTCTACAAAATTTTGCACCGTTTCCCACATTTCACACATCTCCTTAATCTCATTTGAAGTGAGGGATTCCTCCGCCTTTCTCTCCTCCTCCACAGATGAGATGCAGACGTAGACTTCTTATAAAATCTTGAAATTTTGGCCACTTGCATACCTCGCTCGAGCTTCTCGATGATTTCCTTCTTAACTTCCACTATAATCATCTTCTTACCACCTTTCCTTTCAACCTTTTTCTGCGTGGGGGCCATTGTACACACTCGCACGGATGCTGACTGCAGTACAGTGTTTATAAACTCTTGTCATCTACTCTATTTAATGTAACTGGCACTAAGGCAGCAGAGGAAAGGGTCTAGATCTGCAGGCAGCCTGACCCAGGGTGAAGCAAAGCATTCCTAAGCTCACTCTTGTATGGAAAAGCAAAGGACTGTCTGTAGGTGCTTTGAAGTGATAAAAAAAAAAAAAATACACTAGTACCAGTTGTGGCCACCCCCTTCAATGTTCTGAAAAATCACTGATTTCTACCAAACACCCCAGCCTGAGACCGAGCATCTGAGTATGGGAGACAATCCCCCACAATCCCGTGAGAGAAAGAGAGAGACAGAACCGTTGGCTCTGTTGTGACCATGTAACAGTCATCATCTCGCATTGCAAGACATCGCTCATTTATCAGGTTACAATGTATTAGAAATGTTTGCCATCTTACAGAACACTCACAGAACAAGGTTCTCTCAGTCCAAGGTTTTACTGTATATCCAACATGCTTCCAAAGCCTCAGACACGTATGTATCTACTTCTAGAATCTGTTCTAGGGAAACGAGAAGAACGTGAAATGTTCTCCAATGACATTCCTTATAGTATTCCTTATGAGAATAGAAAGAAGAGACTCAATCCCAATGGAAAAATGCAGGGGCAGCTGGTGGCTCATCGGTTGAGCGTCCAGCTCTGACTCAGGTCATGATCTTGCACTTCATGGGTTCGAGCTCCATGTAGGGTTCTGTGCTGACAGCTCAGAGCTTGGAGCCTGCTTTGGACCCTGTGTCTCTCTCTCCCTCTCTGGCCTTTCCTTCTCACACTCTGTTTCTGTCTCTTTCAAAAACAAAACAAAACTAAAAATTTTATTTCATAAATTTTTTAAAAAATGGACGAATACAGGTGGCTCCTACAGTGAAATTCCGTGACATCATTAAAAACAGTGAGAAATGGGGCACCTGGGTGGCTCAGTCGGTTAAGCGTCTGGCTTTGGCTCAGGTCATGATCTCACGGTTCGTGAGTTCGAGCCCCGCGTTGGGCTCTGTGCTGACAGCTAGCTCAGAGCCTGGAGCCTGCTTCAGATTCTATGTCTCCCTCTCTGCCCCTGCACTGCTCACGCTGTCTCTCTCTGTCTCTTAAATATAAATTAAAAAACATTAAAAAAAATTTTAAAAACAGTGAGAAAAGATGAGAGGTGCACAGGATAGATGGTGGGGGCTGTGCAGGTCACACCGGTGCCCACTCCTTTCTCCTCTCAGGTCCAGGATGGCCGCTGGCATCAGACACTTTTCACCTTCCGGACCCAGGACCCACAGCAGCTGCCCATCGTCAGCGTGGACAACCTCCCTCCTGCCTCATCAGGAAAGCAGTACCGCCTTGAAGTTGGACCTGCATGCTTCCTCTGACCTCTGACCTCCTGGCTCCTCGAGGCCTGGAGGAAGAGGAGGCAAAGGAAGGCTCCCTCGGGGAAGGGGCCCAGGAGAGACAGCTCGCCTGCCCAGGGCCCCAGCTGTCGTCTGCCCAGTAAAAGTGGCTGGGGGGTCGTGTAGCAGGGAACAGTGTGTCCTTGGGACCAACGGATCCCAGCACAGCCCCGAAGACCGACCAAAGAGCCAGCCAGAGCGAGCTGGGCCTGCACCCCGCTCTGTCTCCCAGCTCTGCCCTGCCCAGCTTCCTGCCCAAAGAGCCCCACCGGCCCAGCCATCTTGAGGGGCGGGGGCGTCTCGCCGGCTGGTCCCCGCCAGGGAGCTTTGATGTGCAATATTAGAGAGGAGACATGAAAAAAGGAGAAAAGGAAAGAAAGAAGTCTATATATTTTATTTAAACAAACAGAGAAGGTGCATTACTAGTTTTTCATCTAGGACAGAGGTGAGAGGAGGAGCAGCCAGAGGGTGGGAAGGGGCAGAGGTCGAGAGAGGGCAGTGCAACCCTCGGGGCCGGGGGTGCCCACGCAGCTACCTCCCACTGTGAAATCGCTGGTGCTCGCTGTCTCATAGTGTATGTGATTTTTTTTTAAGGAAAAAAAAGCCTATTTAAGATTCTGAAGGTGCTACCATTTTTGCCACAGACTTTGAAGAACCGTTCAATGTGGGCTGCCCTCCACATTTTGCGCTCTCCTCCAAATGACAAAGTTTGGGGAATTTAAACATGTGCCTAGTATCACCCTTGTGCTCATCAGGTAATCGACGAAGCAGGGGGAAGGGGAAGGAAAAAGGAAAAAAAAAAAAAAAAGCAAAGCCAAAAAAAAAAAAAGGAAAAAAAAAGAAAAGAAAAAGAAAAAAAAAACTTACCAGAAACAGAAACAGAAAGATTTACCTTTTTAATTTATGGATTTTGAAATGTTTGTCCTGTTAAGGCAGGGGGAGGCCTGAGCATGAAGGATTTGGGCTTGGCCTGGGCTTGGTCCTGGAGGGACGTTGGGCTTATCCTGGAAGGTGGGATCTGAGCTGGAGAGTCAGGGGAAAAGCCTTGACCTTGAAGAAACCAGTTTGAAGGCGGTTGTTGGGTCAGCACTGGCCTTGGAGGTGAAGTATCAATCTGGAACCATCTCACGATGGCATGGACCGTTCCCTAGGATCCTCTCTTCCAGGAGCTTGTCCCCGCCAAGACATGGCCATCGCTCGTGCCTTTCCATTGTCACCGAGTCCTCTGGAAACCCGGTGTCATTAGCTCCAAGTGTAAATGTGGGCTGAGGAGAAAGACTAACTAAGGGAATCTGGGGGTTCCGCGTGATTGGGGGATACCCAGGGTCATCTGAGCTGTCCTTTACCAGACAACCAGTCAGCACCCAGGGTGGATTTTGAGGTTATTTTAAGTATGGAGTTATTTTTATAGAAGGGGAAATTTTATGTGAACGTCTATTTGTGTCTTCTTTTTTTTTTTTTTTTCTAAAGTCGCGTCTCTTTGGGAATTGGATTTGATTTTCATTATTTAATACCTCACTCTGGCCCTCCTTCCCCACCAGACACTTCCCGTGTGCCTCGCCCTCCCGCCCCGGCCCGGACGCCCCGCGGGGAAGGGCATTCCTGTAGCAGCTCGGGCCTCATCTCAGCCCTCGGTTCCCCCCACGGCCAGTCGCACCTGGCCTCCGTCTCGTTCTTGGGGTTTCTCTGTCCCTGTTTACGTCTGTCCACATGTCCGTGTGTTAAAGGCCCGGCGGGTTCCGTTTCTTCTTTGTCCCTTCTGGATTTTAAATAAATATTTAAAACTGAGGCAATGGAATGATGCACCTGTGGCTGTGTGCTTCTTTGAACAGCCCGGAGAGAGGTTTCGGGGTGGGAAGGAGGGGGACACAAGATGCTCAGGGTGCCCTGTTTATGCCTTCACTTTCTCCTGAAGGAGGGAGGCGGGGGGAGAGATGGCATGGGGCGAATACAGGGGTGAGTAGGAGAGCGAGGCGGTCCGGTCCCACGGCGTATTCGTTTCTTAGGGCCACCCTAACAGTACAGCCAATCCGGAGCTTAGAGCGGCAGAACTGCATTCCCTCCCGGCTCCGGAGGCTGGGAGGCTGAAATCCAAGCTGGCAGTGCCCCCATCCCCAAGAGCATCCCCCATGCTTCTCGGAGAGGCTCCTTACCCTGATCCGCATCTGGTGGCCCCAGACTCTCCTTGGCTCCCGGCTGGAGCACCGGGCTCCGCTGCCTCTTCAGTCACGTGGCATTCTTCCTCCTGAGTGTCCCCACGCATCTTATAAGGACACCAGCCAGACTGGACCATCTCATCTTCACCTGATGACGTCTGCAAAGACCCTATTTCCAGGGAAGGCCACATTCACAGGTAATAAGGTGAGGACTTCCAACATAGCTTTTTGGGGGACACAATTCAACCCATGGCACATAGAGAGGAGGTGTATTGAGGTTACCCTGAACAATTCCTTTTTTTTTTTTTTTTACCATAGTAACATACACATCGGACCTAGCATTCATGACATTTAGTACATTCACGGTGCTGTGCAACCATCACCACTATCGAGTTCCAGAACATTCTCATCACCCTAAAAGGAAACTCCATGCTTATGAAGCAGTCAGTCCCCATTCCCCTCTGCCCAAACCCCTGGAAAACCGCTGTCTGCCTTCTGACTTTGCCTTCTGTGGACACTTCATATAAATGGAATCATATTTCATATAAACAGAGTCCCGTTTAGCAGGTGGGAAAGGTCAGTCCCTCTAATGTCCCTTTCCTCCCATAGAAAGCTCATCTTTCTTTTTAAAAATGTTTTTTATTTTTTTGAGAGACAGAGAAAGACAGAGTAAGAGCTGGGGAGGGGCAGAGAGAGAGAGAGAAAGAATCCAAAGCAGGCTCCAGGCTCGAGCTGTCAGCACAGAACCTGATGTGGGGCTCGAACCCACGAACCATGAGATCGTGACCTGAGCCAAAGTCAGACGTTTAACTGACTGAGCCGCCCAGGCGCCCCAAAAGCTCACCTTCTGTGATTGATTTCTTTCATGTAGCATGATTTCAAGGTTCACGTTTGTGGTATATGTATTTATACAATACTTCCTTCCTTTTTATGCCTCACTAATATTCTACTGGATATAACACAGTCTGATTCTCCGCTCCATTGAGGGACATCTGGGTTCTTTCCATCTTTTGGCCCTTGTGGACAGTGCTTCAATCTGAGCATTTCTGACCTACGCGTGAGAGACGCCACAATATCACCTGCCTTGGAAGAAGTGAATGAGAATCTGAGAAATGGCTGGATTTAGCAACTAAATAGACGGGACTACCCAGATAAATTTGAATTTCAGATAAACAGCAGTTATTTTTTTTAATATTATTTAAGTCTATTTATTTATTTATTTTGAGAGAGAGAGGAGACAGTGCGAGCTGGGGAAGTACAGACAGAGAGGTGGAAGAGAGAGAGAATTCCAGCCAGAATCCCCGAGAATCCGTGCCAGTGCAGAGAGCCCCATGGGGGGCTCGAACTCACAGAGCCCAGAGATCATGACCTGAGCTGAAGCTAAGAGTTGGACACTCAGCTGACTGAGCTACTAAGGTGCCCCACCAATAGTTTTGTTTGTTTGTTTAGCACAAGTATGCCCCCTTTCGATATCTGGGACATATTAGGACATAGCTGTACCCCCCGGACCCAGAACCCCTTGTATCTCCTGACCCCTGGCTCAGAGTTCTTCCTTTCCTGGCTTGTTCCTTCCCCCCTGGGAGTTTGAATGAATCTCAGCGTTTCTGCCCTTCTCACCCAGGAGAAAGAACAAAGCACAAGCAGTTGAATTCATATCCGGGATTTTATGTTTTAAAACCTTGCTCTTCCCAGGTCATCAGGGTCTCCTCCGACCCCCCCCAGACAGGGGGCACTGGGGGCTGCTGCTTCACCGCAGCTCCAAGAATCCCGTCCGAGGAGCCCAGGATTCGTGGTTTGGAAGGGCTTAGAGAGATCCATGTCCCAGACACACCCTGTCATTTTACATAGAAAGTAACTACAGCCGGGGAGGTGCCCGAGGTCACCTGCCAAGGCCAAGGCAAAGCTTTGATTCAAACCCAAGACTGCTGACCAATGGCAGAGGGTAGGGGGGGTTAGTAGAGCCAGCAGCCCCTGGGAGTTGGTTACGAAGACACATTTTGAGCCCCGATTCCAAATGACTGAACCATAGACCACCAGGGTGGGGTTCAGCAGTCTGTGTTTTAAATAAGCCTCCCTGAGATACAAGTCAATACCACATTGAGGGTGCCTGGGTGGCTCAGTCAGTTAAGCCTCTGGCTTCGGATCAGGTCATGAGCTCAGAGTTCGTGGGTTTGAGCCCCGCGTTGGGCTCTGTGCTGACAGCTCAGAGCCTGGAGTATGCTTCTGATTCTGTGTCTCCCTCTCTCTCTGATCCTTCCTCTGTTCACACTGTCTCTCTCTCTCAAAAATAAATAAAAACATTAAAAAATTTAAAAAATACCACATTGAGATACCACCTCCAAGCATTCAGAGTGGTTAAAATTAACAGCTCGGGCAACAAGAGATGGCACAGATGTGAAGAAGGGAAACCCTCTTGCACTATTGGTGAGGGTACACAGTGGTGCAGCTGCTCTGGAAAACAATGCGGAGGTTCTGCAAAAAAAAATTACAAATAGAACTACCCTGCAACCTAGCCATAGCACTACAAAGAATTTATCTAAAGGATACAGGAGTGCGGATACAGAGGGACACATGCACCCCAATGTTTATAGTAGCGCTTTCAACAATAGCCAAATCATAGAAAGCACCCAAATGTCCATCCACTGATAAATGGATCAAGAAGATGTGGTTTATATAGACAAGGAATACTACTCAGTATTACTGAGAGAGAGAGAATGAGATCTTGCCATTTGCAACAACGTGGATGGAAAGAGGGTGTTATGTGAAGTGAAATAAGCCAGTCAGAGAAAGACAGATACCATATGACTTCACTCCTACTTGAAATTTGAGAAACTTGATAGATGATCATAGGGGAAGGGAAGGAAAAAAAAGTTACAAACAGAGAGGGAGACAAACCATAAGAGACTCTTAAATACAGACAACAAACTGAGAGTTGATGGGGGTGGGAGAGAGGAGAAAATGGGTGATGGGCATTGAGGAGGGCACTTGTTGGGATGAGCACTGGGTGTTGTATGTAAGTGATAAATTATGGGAATCTACTCTGGAAACCAAGACTACACTGTATGTTGGCTAACGTGACAATAAATTATTTAAAAAATAAATCAATACAAATAAATAAATAAGCCAGCCTCCCTGGAGATTCCAGCACCTGCTCAAGTCCCAAGAATTGAGGCCCCACGCTGTTTCCTGCGTCTAGAAAGCAGTTTTCCAAAACAGAAAAAAATAAATAAGCTTGGAAATACGAATCTTCTTTTCATTTCTCTGGCTGAAAATTAATCAAAAATGATCCGGAATGGCCTACTGCTCAAATCGTTTCCTAAGGTCCACCCCATATCACTGCCCCCATAGGAAGTTTGCCCCGCTGTTTAAGCCACTTCCGGTTCTGCAGATGGGAAGGTTCAGTCACGCTGCTGCCGGTGGGCCCCTGCGAGGCTGGGGGAGGAGTCTTGTCCTCCGCTGGGGCCACGAGGTCCAGCGTGCTGGAGGCACTCACACCTGCCCGCCAGGCTCGCTGGACCATGTCCTTGACCTGCGTGTCTCAGCACGCGCCTTCCCCCTATCAGGCCGTGTGCGGGTCCTGCAGTTACAGAGACAGGCTGGGCAGGGCGTCGGGGGAGGGGCCTCTGGGCCTGGTGGAGGCAGCTGGAGGTGTCGGACCCTGTGTGCAGGGGCAAGAGGCCAGGCTGGGGGGCGGTGGTTGACGGAGGGCATGGCTGATGCAATCCCAGCGCAGGGAGGCTTGGTTAGGAGGGGACGCTCTGTATCCACCAGGGCTTCCAGAGAAACAGAACCGGTAGTGTGTGTGTGTGTGTGTGTGTGTGTGTGTGTGTGTGTGTAGAGATTTTTTAAGATTTATTTAGAGAGAGTGCGTGCCCGTGTGTGTGAGTGGGGGAGCGGAAGGAAGAGAAAGAGAGAGAGAGAATCTCAAGCCGGTTCTATACTCAGCATGGAGCCCAACACAGGGCTTGAGCCCATGACCCTGGGATCATGACCTGAACCCAACTCAAGAGCGGGATGCTCAACTGACTGAGCCACCCAGGTGCCCCTGTGAAGAGATTTATCATAAGGAATTGGCTCACATGATTCTGATTGTTGGCAAGTCCCATCTGCAGAGTGAGTTGCCCAATTCAAGACCCAGGGGAGCTGATGGTGTTGTCCTAGCATAAAGCCTGGCAGGCTGGAGAGCCAGGAGGAAACAAAGTTTCAGTTCATGTCCAAAGGCCGGAAGGGACTGACATCCATCTCCACTAGCCAGGCAGGAGGAGCTTCTCTTACCCAGACTCTTAATTCTATTCAGGCCTTCCACAGATTAGATGAGGCCCACCCACACTTGGGGGGGAGGGGCAATCTGTTTTATTCAGGCCACACCACATTCAAATGTTAATCTCGTCTAAAAACACCCTCACAGATACACCCAGAATATTTGACCATCTAGGTACCGCAGGGCCCGGTTAACCTGACACATAAAATTAACCATCCCAAGCTGATGCTGATAGAGGATGAATAAAGGTTTGCCGGGAGACGGAAGGCACTGGGAGGACAGAGAACAGCACCTGCCAAGGCCGCACTGCATATTTGGGGTGCTCCCAGGTGGGCTGGGGGAGCCCCAGGGCTGGGAGGAGGACAGGCCACAAACAAGTAGCACAGGAGAGCAGGGTGTGGCCTGTGGGCCGGGCTGGGCTGGAGCTGCAGGGGACACTGTGGAGCCACCAGGAGGCAGCCGGCTGAGCTGGGGGACAGGATGGTGCTCCAAGGTGTCAGCAGCATCTGCATGGAGGGGATGAGACAGGGAGAAGGGCCAGAGGGAAGAGAAGGAAAGCCTGGGTGAGAACCGTGACGTTCCCGACTCTCAGTCCTTCCTCCAGGAGGGCCTCTGTGACCCGGCCAGCGAGGCCTCTGAAGCCGGGCCATCTCCTTCCCAGCAGGGGCACGTAGGGGCTTGTTGGGGACTCGAAGGCAGCTCTCCCGGGGCCGACAGCACCTACAGTTCCCAGTCTCCTGTTGCACAACTGGGTGTCAGGAAACAGTCAGAGTGGACTTCCCAGATGAGGCCACTCCCGTGTTTGCTCTGTCCACAATGGATCAAGCCCAGCCGTGGACACTTCCCTTCTACCAATGACCAGCTGCCCCGTGCTGGGCAAAGGAGGAAGGGACGAGGGGAAGCTGGGAGTGGAATCTACCTGCCAGCCAGGGCCACAGCCTTGGGCTGGTCATGCCTTCTCTCTGGGCCTCAGTTTCTCCCTCCGCCAAATGGGGGTGATATGCCCTTCTCTGCTTGCTAGCCACAGACAGAGCTATTGTCTGTAATAAGTAGGGTAAATCGTCTGGAACTGAATGATGTTCAACTGCTCTGTAAAGTCCAGCTGCATATGGTTCAACCCAAAACCAGCACCTTTCAAAACAATAGCGGCTGCGTTTTCTTGCACACCAATTGTGTTTTGCACACTGATTGTGAGCGGAAGCCCTGTTGAGTGTGAGACGTTTTCACCTCATGCATAACTCTCTTGAAATACGTGTGAGGACGCTGGCCCTTCAGATGAGGGAAGCCAAGTCCAAAGGGGTCACATACATTGTCCGAGATGACAAAGCAGGATGTGAACTTGAGCAAGTCGTTTTGAGTGTGTCCTCAGCCCGAACACAGCATTTCTAATTAGGATCATTTGCTCTGCCAGCGTATTCTTTGTGGCTGTTCATGTAGAAACTCACAGATTACTCGTCGGGCACAGCTCGGCCCTGGCCTCAAGGGAGAGACCTGTACAAATTGGCTTTCTTGGAACCGAATCGTTTAAAGTGGGTGCGTTTCCCTGATTTTCTAAACCTCACCTTTCACCTGACCTCTTTGAGCCATTTGCTCCCTTATCCATCCAATGGGGAAAGTATCCTATTTTCTTGAATCTTCTATCCCCCTTTTCTGCATTTGGATGTCTTCAGAAGTGGGATCCTGAAATCCCAGGAGTATTTCCTTTCTTTTCTTTTTACATTTTATTTTAGAGAGGGAAAGAGAGAGAGCAAATGGGGCAAGGGGCAGAGAAGAGGGGGAGAGAATGTTAACCAGGCTCTATGCCTAACACGGAGTCTGACACGGGGCTCAATCCCGTGACCCTGCAATCATGACCTGAGCCGAAATCAAGAGTGGGACTCTTAACCGACTGAGGCACCCAGGTGCCCCCTGGAAGTATTTCTGTAATGCAAGGTTGGTCTTTTCTCTTTACCCCAGCTCGTCACTGCACTGATGGTAGCGATTATAACTGGCGGACCCTTAGACGCAAGCGTGTCTCATATCACAAGCACTTTACAAATGCATGCTGATTTAATCCTCTTAATGACTGGTAAAGTAGCAACCCTCAGTATGCACATTTTACAGATGGGGAAATTGAGGCACAGAGAGGTTAAGTTCCTGACCCAAGGTCATGCAGCTAGCAAGTGGTCAAGCCAGAACAATACTTCCCACCATCCCTCATGGCCCTGATTGCTTTTCTATTTCCTGCCAAACTTCTCCTGACATGATACCTGGGCCAGATGGAGGGGTGGGGTAGGGAGGGCTGTCCAGACCCTCCATCCGTAGAGGTACTAGTCCATTCTTGAAATGTAAGTAGAAGAAGAACAGTGTACTTTGTCCGGGGGAGTGTTGGGTATGCATGAAGGAGCTACTTGGAGAGTGACTCCTCCTGGGAGGGGAGGGAGACCCCAAGGGGCACCTGGGAGGCGGTGAGGACCGCTCACTTCCATTACTCACCGTTAGAGAAGCATCCATCTCGCTCCATGCTACTTGCGAAATATCTGGTCATCAAATGCAATTCAAGGATAAGGTGCAAGAGTGAAGAATTGCCCCCCTCTCCCCGGGGTCTGAGCAGCGTTGGTGGCGAAGAAGGATGCTTAGGGCTACGGGCCATTCTCTGCCAGTTCCAGGCACCAGATCCTGCTTGACAGAGATGCTGTGTGTGTGTGTGTGTGTGTGTGTGTGAGTACATGCGCGTGTGTGTATGTGTGTGTGATATGTGAGGTCCTATAGTTCTGGGGTCTGGGCAGAAGCCCTGACGTTCCAGAACATTGGCAGTGCTGTCCACATAGAACACCCAGCTTCTCTTTGAAATAAGCAGTGTCTCAGATCTGTCCTCAGTCCTGTCATCTCACACCTGGACCGCTGCAGCAGCCTCTGATGCGCTCCCAAGCTGGCCCCTCACCCCGCTCCTCCCCGCCTTCCCCACCGCAGTCAGAGGGGGCTTTCTAAAGAGCAAATCTGAATATTCATCTCCTACCCTACTGAAAATCTTCCATTTCTCCTAACACCACTGCAAACTCCCCAGCCTGGCTTCTGCGCCCTGCAGATGGGTTCCCGCATCCCGCATCGGTCCGGCGTCCCTACCATACCCTCTCATAGGAGCCTCCAGGTCCTTTATGTACCCCGAGTCCTCTCACCTCCACTCTTCCTTGCCAACAAGCTCCGATCCTTTTCTCAAGGCTCAGTTTAGAGCTGTGCAAATTCAGAACACTAAGTGAGCTGGCAAGCAAAGAAAGGAAAAGGGATTTTCACTCCGACAAGGATGCGGAGAAAGGGACTTGTCTGTGCGTCGCCAAATTGGAACCACATTAAACAGCCTTAGTGTCTTTTGTCTTCTCTGTTTGGGGAGAGAGTTGTGTGTGTGTGTGTGTGTGTGTGTTTTTAATCAACTTAATTGAGGTATAATTGGTATACAATAAAATGCACACATTTTAGGTTTAAGGTTCAGTGAGTTTTCACAAACGTACTTTATGTGCGTAACCACCCCTGCGTGGAAATGTGGAACAATGCCGCCTGCTTCAGAAACTGCTGGTACACCTCTGGCAGCCAGTCTGCCCTCCCCGCCCTTGGCAACCACGGATCTGATTTCTACCATTATAGATGTGTTTCGGCTATTCTAGAACTTTCTACAAATGGAACTATACAGTTTGTGTTTTCTTAAGTCTGGCTTCTTTCGCTCAGTGTAGTGGTTTTGAGATTCATTCATGTTGTCTTACGAATGTAGTTCGTTCCATTTTATTGCCAAGTAATGTCCCAGTTACAAAAACGCTGCACTGTGCGTTTTCCTGATGGTGGGCATTTGAATTGTTTCTAGTTTGGGGCTGCTTTGAATAACAGTGTGGGTTCGTATGTGACACGTTTTTTTCTTCTCTTGAATGGTATGGTAATTTTAGAAGGCGACTTGGTCACTTGTGACACTTAACAGAGGGAACATCACAATGTGAAGTGTTATGGGCAATTATAGCTCAATAAGGCTGGAAAAATAAAACACAATGCCCTAGATATGAAGAGAGGCGTTGGGAAAAACCGCCTTGCCCAAGGTCACCCAGCGAGGAGGCAGCAGGAGCTCATCCCCCCCTCCCCCCAGACCCCTGCGCAGCGCTCCCTCTGTCTTCCAGGATGTGTGGGGGGCGTTGGAGAAGCAGCACAAGGAAGAAAAAGAAAAGCAGAAGGAAAACGAGGGGTCCTCGGACGACACCACATTGGGTTAGGAGAGCTTGGGGACTCGGGCCCACCCTCAGCCCCACGCCCACCGTTTATACCTCGGGTCTTTGTCCCAGTGGCATCAATAAAGTTTCTGCATTTGAAGCTGCTCATCATTACGTATGTTGGAATCCAGGAAGCGAACCAAAGGGTCTGCGTCCATTAAAATTTTGACCGCCAACTACACCGCATGGCATAGTAAGACTTTTTGGGCATATTTATTCATAGGGATAACGATCTGACCTCGGCGGGTCAAAATGCAAGTGGGCTGTGGAAACTCTTATTCTGCAGAGGGGACCTCTGGCCAGGGTTGGGGACCAACTGGTGAAAAGAGCCCCCCCCCCCCCGCCGCCCTGCTCAAGTGGTGGGGGGTGGAGAGCGCATGGACATAATTTCTTGTTTCAGATTTTGGGAGAGAGTTCAGGTAATAACCACATTTACTGGAAATAAACATATACCTTAGATGCTGCCTTCCTTTGGAAGCATCCCTTCCTCCAAGGCCGGGTTGCCCAACACCCCCCTCCCACCCCCACCGGACTTCAGCTCATCCATAGTGGTTACCGCACTCGGTTGAAATAGAATCCGTGTTTTGCCCTCTCCCCAACCCTTGACCCCTTTCCCACCCCATTCCCCACCCACCCCTGGAACTCTCTAAATCGCCATCAGCATTTGATTCCTGGTTGAGTCTTGCTCAAGTCTGAAAGCTCAGTGGACAGGAACTGGGTAAAAACATAAGAGCTTTTAAAACAAAACCAAAGTCCCTCAACCCTAAGAGCTTGCTTAGAGGCCCCTCTATTGAAACCTACCCTGTTTGACAATACCGCTCCAGCACACACCCACCTTGGCTTTGAATAGCCGGACTCTGGGGCCCTGGGAATGCTTCCAGGTCAGGGATCTCAATTAGATCCGGGCTTGGAGGCTTCAGCCACGGTCCGAGTTGGGGGAAGGAGGGAACGAAGTGTGCCAGGCATGTCGCATGTCGTAAGCATCACCGGACCTGTCACCAGGGGCTCCAGGACTCCGCCCACAGCTGGATATAAAGGTCACTGTACCCTCCAGCCATCAGTTCTGCCTGACTCCAGAGCCTCTGCCTCTAGGCATGGCGCTGTCCCGGGCCCTTGCTGTCCTGAGCCTCCTTCCTCTGCTGGCAGCCCAGAGCCCCGACTGTGGCAACCTCAACCTCACGGCGACGCCTATCAGCAATACCACCCTGGACCAGGTGCGTGCCCGGGGCCCCTGAGCGCCGCGGGCAGCTGCCTCCTTCCCTGGGCTCCCCTTTCTCCTGCTGGCTCTCGGTCAGCCGTCTTCCCCTCTTCCCAAATCCACCCTTTCTCTCCTGCGTCTTGGGGTGACATTCTGAACTCCAGACTCAGAGGGGCGCCCTGGCGGCTGGGGGAGGGGCCTGAACCTCAGAGTGACCTCCTCCTGCATGTCCGCTGCTCGCTGGAGACCCAGTCTCCCGGGTGCTGAACGGAGGGAGAGGTCTGCCCTGCTGCCCGGGAGGGATTCGGCCCACCGCCTCCACCATCAGCTCCCGGCCTCTCCCCAGCTCTCCGGCAAGTGGTTTTACATCGGCTCAGCCTTCCGCAACCCGGAGTTCAACCAGTCGGCTAGAACACTCCAGGCGGCCTTCTTTTACTTCGACATCAACTCTACAGAGGACACCATACTGCTCAGACAGTACCTAACCATGTGAGACCCCCCCCACCCCCCACGTGCTGGCCCGCCCCCGGCCTTAGGCTCCGGCTGGAGCCCCCTTCCTGGCCTCAGCCTTCTCGTGCACGGAATGGGGAGGGTGGGCTCTAATCGCCACTGACCTCGCCCCTCGACACGGTGACCAGTGACTGTCCATGTCTCCTTGACGGTCTTCCTGCTGTCTCCCCTCTTGGTCTGTTAGAGGGAACCAGTGTGTCTATAACGTCAGCAGCTTGGATGTGCATCGTGAGAATGGGAGCCTGTCTAAACACGGTGAGGGCCGGCCCACCGGTGGGGACACGTGGAAGGCCAGCGCAAAGAGGAGGTGCTGGGGCTAAGGCCCGGGAGGTTGAGGGCACAGAGGACACACTTCCTACATCTCTGACGTCGGTGTCTGCAGGCTGGAGGAATAACCACCAATATATGTGAGTTCTTACTCACGTGCCAGGCACTCACGTGTCGGAAGTACTTAACACGAATTCACCCACTTAATACTCGAGAACAACCTTAGGAGGACATTATAGCGAGCAGATGAGCAAACTGAGAAACAGAGATGGCAAGCAGTTTCCCTGGAGTCACACAGCCTGTAATTAGAACTGGGACTCAAGCCCAAGGTGGGCCGAGGTCCTGCCTCTCTCGACCACTCTTTCTCCTCCGGGATCTGAGTGTGGCCGTCTGTGTCAGGCACGTGGTGACTTCACTCATATCCCCACCGTCACCCCAGAGAGGGTACCTAGTAGGAGCCTGCAAATGCCAATGGAACTAAACCAACGGCACTTAGCAGCCCCGAGGCTCCTGTCTGGGCCTCATTTTCCTCATCTGGAAAATGGGGAGAAAGGCCCTGAGAGCCACATCATAGCATGGGGTGCGACGCACAGTGGGACTAGGGGTGCGTGGCCCTGGTGAACCCTTGGCCTTCACTCATCGCTGCGTGGCCACGGGCACACCGGAGCTCCTCACCTACGATTGGGGACCACTGTGCTGTGTGGTCTCACCCAGAGGTTTTCCCCTCCAGAGTTCAGCCAAGAGCAGTTTGGCTACTTCCTGCAAACCAAGGACCCCAAGACCTTCATGCTTGCCTTCTCCCCGAAAGATGAGCAGAACATGGGGCTGTCTTTCTACAGTAGGCATCCCCCAATCCCCTTCCCCCTCTCCCAGGACCCCCTTGCCCCTGCGGCCGGGCCCCCAGAACCCCCCGCCTTCCCCGGCTTCCCAGCCAGGTCCCCAGTGTGCTCATGTGGCACCCCCTTGCTCCCTCCTGCAGCGGACAAGCCGCAAGCGACCCAGGAGCAAATGAAGGAGTTCCATGAGGTCATCACGTGCATGGGCATGCAGAAGTCCGAAATTGTGTACACGGACGAGAAACAGGTGACGCAGGGAGGACCAGGCCATGCCTGTCTTCAGGGCAACACTGCCTTGGGCAGCCCCAGGGGCCCAGAGGGGACGGGCTGCCCACCCAGGCTGTGCAGCAAGATAAGGCATCCTGCTTTGAACGACTGAGCTTCCTGGAGGTTCACGGGACAAGGGCCCAGGAGGGAAAGGTCCCTGTGAAATGGAGGGCAGCCAGAGTAGGTGGGGGAGGGGGGGTTTGCTGGGAAAGGAAGGGCGTGGCAGACACCAGTGTGGCGGGGGGAACCTGACAAAGAAACACAGAAGGGTAATGATCCTTGACAACTGCCAGCCACACCCACGACTTCAAACACCCATGGGTGGGGAGTGGGCATCCTGGTTTTCAGCACTGCCCAGCCTGACCTTTGCTATCACTGCAAAGTATCTGTGAAATCATCTCCTTCACACTTTCCATTCAACCTGTGTCCAGTGAGAGGCTTCACCCACTCTTGTCCTGTGCAATGGTATCTGAAATCCACAGAGCTGAGGAGCTGGTGACACTTTTTTTTTGGATATACACAAAATACTTTCAGGATTATTGAAATAAAAACATCTCTGTTTGCCACCTGAGGTCATCTCTTGTGACCACAGTGGCATAAACCGTCTCCCCTCTCTGCTTGTGGGAGCCATGGGAAAGGACTGGGCTCACGGGCACCGGTTGGTCCCCCGGCCAGCCCCTTGCCTCCCCCCTCCCCCATCTCCTGGCGGGGGACCTTGGACGGCCCCATGGCCACCCTGAACCTTGCTTACATCATCTGCCCAAAGGTTGTGAGGAACCCAGAGCAACAGAAATGTTGGCAAGTCCTCGGGAAATGCCCGCTGCCCTAAGGGTTCCAGCCCCCGTGCCCAGGTGGACGCTGAGCCTCAGAGAGGGAAAACGCCTTGCCCAAGGTCACCCAGCGAGGAGGCAGCAGGAGCTCATTCCCCCCTCGTCCCCAGACCCCTGCGCTCCCCCCATCACAGCGCTCCCTCTGTCTTCCAGGATGCGTGTGGGCCGTTGGAGAAGCAGCACAAGGAAGAAAAAGAAAAGCAGAAGGAAAACGAGGGGTCCTCGGACGACACCGCATTGGGTTAGGAGAGCTTGGGGACTCGGGCCCACCCTCAGCCCCACGCCCACCGTTTATACCTCGGGTCTTTGTCCCAGTGACATCAATAAAGCCTCTGCACTTGAAGCGGACAGCTTGTCCTTCCTCCCTTCCTTCCTCCGTTCATTCACACATGTTGAAGCCCGGCCTGAGCTGAGCCCTGGCTCATCCCCGGGTCAGCCCCTGCCCCTCTGCTTAAAAGAGCCCCTGCTGAAATACCCGGCACAGGCTGGACCACGACAGACACCAAATGCTGTGGGAGCCCAGCGCGGAGTGGGGGGCAGGGGGGTGGGAGTTCCTCCTGCAGCAGAAATCTGGGAAGGCTTCCTGGAAGGGGCATCTGAGTCAGTCTAGAAAGATTTGGAGCTCACAACACCTGCTGTTCTAACCGTCAGCCAAGGATCTATGGGGATGTGTTTGAGAAATATCGAAGCAGGCGGCCCTGGTAGTTCAGATGAATGGGGGCGACGAGGACCCCGGCGTGGGGTGCCAAGCATGCGGGACTCACCTTAGACATTGCCCTGGCCATCTGGGGAGGGGGGGTAGGAGGGGCCGACTGGAGGCAGAAAGACTGGCAGAGCCTAGGCTCACACTTTTGGCACCAGGTGTGGGTCTTTTAACACCTCTGGCCTCAGTAAGAGGGAGTGTGGCCGAACAGCCTCTCCAGTCACAAGGGTAGGGTCCGGAGACAGGCAGAGAGAGAAGGCTGGAGAAACAGTAGCCCCCGGAGGAAGGTGGGCAGAGTCTGGAAAACTGCACCCAACAGGTCCCCTGGGGGAAGGGCTTGGCTCGTCATCAAACCTTCCACACCGCAGAGCAGAGTTAAGAAACCAAAGTCAATGTCACACACCACAGATGGGGGCGGCTTTGGGAATGTTTTTTTTCTTTTTTTTTTTTTAAAAAGATCAATATTCATTCTTCTTCATTTACCCTCATAACGAAAATAGATTTTTAAATGCCTCAAATATACAAATATCACTGATGCATACACATTCCAGAAAGGCTGAGGTTCCCGCCGCTACAAGATGAGAGCAGGAGACGGGCTGGGCTGGCCTCCCGCCGCAGACTGGGGCCTGGCAGGGAGCGAGCGGGCCGCTAGCCAGGTTCCATGGGGGTCCCAGGGACAGAGCTGGGGCTCTGAGCAGGGACAGGGAGGGCCCAAGGTGCACAGCTTCCTGGGCCTCCCTGTGGGCGTCCCCTTCCCAGCGGGCCCACGGGAGAGTCCTCTCCAGAGGAACTGGGCCTGTGTTATCCTCGGGGCCTGACATCTTGACATTTCGATGGCGTCAAAGAGCTCTACTGGTCACCGGTCACCAGGAGGAAATTTCCAGAGATGCCCCCACCGGAGGGGCTGCTCACAGATGAGGAGACAGCTTCGTACCAGTCTCCGGCCCTATGCCCTCTGATCTGGCCTTGTAGACTGGCTCTAAGACCAGGAAAACTCAGTTTTTAAAAATAAAATCTGTCCATCTGCATATAAAATACATACTATTTGCCAGACGGGGGCAGTGCAGGGCCAGGAGGCTCTTCTCCGGGCAGGTGGTGGCCTCAGGCCCAGGGGCGAGTCCCCCGGGAAGTTCCTTCTCCCGATGCCCCCGCCAGCACCCCAGTGCTCAGAGCTCCCTTGAGAGGGGTCTACAGGGCCCGCAGGACTGGCTCCAGCCGACTCCCGGCCTGGGGGACAGAGCGGGCTGCCTGCCCCCACCCCCGTCTGTGTCTGAGTCTCCAGGGCTGAGTCAGAAGAGGCAGGAGTCCCGGAGGCTCCGGGCCTGGCGCAGGTCGGCCGACAGGGAGCGGCTCATGTGCTTGGTGGTGGAGCGGATGCTCTCGGCAGCCCGCACGGCTCGGTTCAGGGCCTTGTGGAGCTCATCCAGGTCGTCCAGGTCCAGCTGGATGGAGTGCCGGTGCCCCCGGGCCGGCCGGGAGGAGGCAGAGGGGGGCCAGTCGGCGGCGGCGGCAGCTTGGGGCGAGGGAGCTGAGGTAGGTCCCGGAGGTGCGTAGTACCTGAGAAGAGAGGTTCCTTTGCCTGTTAGCACGGAGAGGGCTGGGCACACGTGTCTTATTCGCTTGGTGGGCACCGTTTCGCGCATTCTACGGATGAGCAAAGAGAAGCTCAGAGAAGCTAAGTGAGGCAGGGGGCCACCCCCAAACCCCAGCCATCCCATGTGGCTTCACCTGTCAGGGGCTCTGTTCCCCCACCTAAAAGAGCCACACTTAGCTCCCTCCCAGGAGAGATCCGATAGGAAAATCCAGGTGAAAAGCTGCCTGGACTAAGTGCTTCTGTAAACGTCTGCTCAGAGTCAGAGCGCAGGAAGGGGCGGTGCTGGACTCACACCGGAGCTAATGAGCACCCAGTAGACGCCAATCTGACCTGAGTGAATAGGCTTCTTGAATCTAATTCCTTCCTCTGGGGCCTGTTAGGCGTAACTACTGGGTTTACACCCAGTACCGTTTAATGAGTTGATGACCAGCCAGCCAAAACTCCCTATGAGGCAGAAGCTACAACTGTCCCCCACCTCTTGGCCAATACGAAAACCAGAAAACCCTCCTGGCTAGAAAGCCTTTGGCGCAGGGGCTATAAGGCATATGGCCAGCAGGTGGCAGCACCGGCCCATAAACTTTCTAAAGGGCACCCTGGCACTGAGCATGCTCAGTCCTGCTGCTGGCAGATGGAGGAAACTTTAGGGCATCATCGGTCCAAATTCTAGTAGCATCTGAAATGCTAATGCTTCCGTACAAGGCATGGGGGCTGGACGGCACCTCGCACCTCTGCTCCCACCGAGCGCTAGCCCCCGCTAGCCTCCTGCTGCCCACCGACACAGGCTTCTGAGGACGCACCACCCTAGAAGGCTCCCGACCGACTCATTTTATACTGAGGGATGGTACTAGCCAAGCAGAGTCAGGACAAGAAGACAAGTGTCCTGATTTCAGCGTCCAGGGTTTCTTTCCCCTGCACAATCCTGTCCTGTTGAAGCTGCCTTTAGGCATATTTCTTTGTGGCCAATTACCGTGGTGCGCAGGAACGCTCTCCGCCAGGTCGGCAACGCGGTGTGTGTGCCCCGCACAAATCCCGCAAACGTCTCGTGTGTGTCTGTCTGGCCACTTAATCCTCTCGCAACTAACCCTGCGTGATCGAGACTATTACGCCATTTCACAGATGGAAAACTGGAGGCACAGAGAGGAAGTAGATTTACCAAGGCCAATGTGCCAGTAAGTGGCAAACGGGGATACAGAGTATCTTGGACTCTAAACCCTGAACCGCTTCTACCTCAACTGCTATGTCTTTCCTCTCTTGCCAAAGGTTATACCCAAATCCAGGTAAGAGTGCTCATCCTACCCTATGCCTGCCCAGTACTCTGTAGAACTGCAGGCCGTCAGAAACAAGGCAAGTCTGAGAAACGGGCTCAGCCAGGAGGGGCTTAAGGACCCGTGACGACTGAGTGTATGTGGCATCTTGGATGGGATCCCAGGCCGGGAAAAGAAAGACCTTCCAGTAAAAACTGAAGAAACCCATGGGGTGCCTGGGTGGCTCCGTTGATTGAACGACTGACTTTGGCTCAGGTAATGGTCTCATGGTTCAGGAGTCTGAGCTCCCGTCAGGCTCACTGCTGTCAGCGCAGAGCCCGCTGCAGCTCCTCTGTCCCCCTCCCTCCCTGCCCCTGCCCCACGTGCACTCCCTCTCAAACATAAAAATAAACCTTTAAAAAACTGAAGAAACCCGCATCATCTGTGGACTTTAGTTAATAATAATGTATTCATGTTGGTTCATTAACTGTGTGGAAGTATCATATTAGAGTAAGATGTTAGTGATGGAGGAAACTGTGTGTGTGTGTGTGTGTGTGTGCCCGTGCGTGCATGGGGGGGGGGGGTAGATGGGAACTCTCTTTCCTGTCTGCTCCATTTCTCTATGCATCTAAAGCTGTTTTAAAAAATAAGCCTGGGGCACCTGGGTGGCTCAGTTGGTTGAACATCTAACACTGAATTTTGGCTCAGGTCACGATCTCACAATTTGGGAGTTCAAGCCCCGCGTCAGGCTCTGTGCTGACAGCACAAAGCCTGCTTGGAATTCTCTCTCTCTCATTCTCTCTGTCCCTCCCTGCCCACCCCGCCCAAAATGAAGAAACTTAAAAGAAAATACAGCCTATTGAAAAACAGTGGGTGTGCATTACGTACTTGCTGGGAAGATCCCCACAAGGAAATGGGATTCTAGACCCCCAGGAGCTTTCCCTGTGAGCTCCTGGGGGCAGGGCCCTCTGCCAGGCCCCACTGCTGGGCCCCGGGCCCCCAACCCAGGCCAAGCACTCTCCCTGGTGTCCAGGGAGCATTCAGGGTTTGTTAAGTGACTGCATGAGTGTTCTGCTTGTTCTGCACATTATGCACTGGGGGGAAACACAGGAGTAAGCGGCGCCCGGGTTCTCAGTGGCCGGACACGGGTCTGAACGCAAGTTGTGAACCGAATCAGACAGAGGCTGGGAAGGTGGGGAAGGGGAGTTCTTACATGGTGGCCGACGGATAAGGCATGACGGGCACCGAGGAGACATAGGCAAAGGCGGGAGGGGCCGGTGCTGGGGGCGTGGCAGCCAGATACCACAGTCCAGGGGGCGGCGGGGCCGGGGCCCCTGCCTGCCTGCTCCGCGTTGAGGGGCCGGAGGCTGAGCGCGAGCGTGTGTTCCTCCTTGGGGCAGCGTTTTCTGGCCCTGCGAGAGAGGGACACTGCAGAGGTCAGTATGATCGTTTGGAAAGCTCTAGAACAGGGAGAACAGGGGGCCTGCCCAGCTCTGCCCTGTTAGAGCTGGACACTGCGCTGGCCATGCTGGCAGTGCCTTGCTTCCGGAAACAAATCCTCTGCCCGGTTTGCTCTGTCCCAGACCTGGAGAGCGGCCACCCTAGTTAACACCCCCCTGGGGCCCCTGAGCCCCCAGAAAGGAGAGCTGGGTGTCTGGCTGGCAGAAGGGAGTAAGCCTCTGTCCCTACCCGAGGTGCTTGAGTCTGGGCCATCCGTCTCTGGCGGGGACCTGACTTGACCACACAGGGGACATCGCAGGGTGTCAGTGGCAGCGGGTCCCAGGGGGTCCCTCGTGACAGTACCACCTACAAGAGGAGGAAGAGACATCAGGAGAAGATTACATCCAGACCAACAGGCCTGGACCCCCCAACAGACCTCTGCCAACAGGCCACTGGGCTAGCTGCTATCATCACTCCCCCATTTTACAGACTGGAAAACCAAGGCTCCAGGAGGTTGAATAATATGTCCAAGTGTCAGAGTAGGAAATTGGCAGTGCTCTGTCTGAGTCCAAGCCCAGGCTCTCCCCAGTGCAGCCCCTGAACCTACATTCATTCCTCCACACTGAGTCAGGCCCACTCTCCCTGCGGGGGCGGCCCGCAACACCCCTCAGGCACCAGGGCATCAGCGGAGGCCTAAGGGAGCAGGAGGAGAGCGGGCACCCCGGCCTTCTTCCCACGCATGTGCTCAGCACCTTGCCTGCGAATCCTCCCACCCACCTGCCTGAGTTACAGGCTCCCCGGCCCCACCCTGTGCGCAGGTCCCTGCGTTATCATTGCTAGGCTAGGAGTTCCTTGGGGACAGGGCGCAGGGCCTGGTATGGAGAGGTGCTGAACGAACGAATGAATGCATGAACAAACAGAGAGGCCTGTTAGGACTACAGCAAAGGCGAAGAAACACAACGGTGAAGAGCCAGGGCTCTGGAACCGCAAAGTCCTGGATTCAAATTCTGGCTCTACTGCTGTCTGCCCTTGGGCAATTTACTTAACCTCTCTGAGCCTCAGTTTCCTCACCTGTAAAACAGGCATCATAATAAAAGGGGCAAAACCCATTTCATAGATAGGGTTGTGAAGATCACTGTTTGTAAAACCCTTAGCATGCCGCCCTGTCTATCGTAGGGGCTGCATAAATCATAGCTCCATCGTTATCATCTTCATCACTTGGGAGGGCTTTAGGGGCCATCTCCAATTTTTCATTACAGATGTGGAGCCTGAGGCTCAGAGAAGTTAAGGAACTTGCCTCAGATCACACAGTAAGTCAGTAGCAAAACTGGGACTAGAACCCAGTATCCATATTCTCTCCCCACGACTCTCCCCTGTGGGGTCTGGCGGAAGGAAGATGGGGGGAGTCAGGACATCATCATCACCCTCGGGCCCCTACTACCTGGCCCCACCCCCTTATCAGGAACTTAGGCCATGTTCATGGTTAATCTGTTTCATGGTCAAGGAGGGTGGCTTTGGGCAGCAGTACCTGGAGCAACAGGTGTGAGATTAGGGTGCACGGGGAGGGCTGTCCCCCCATGTCCCCTCCCTTGTCTATACCTTGGCCCGTCACTGAGCCGGGGGCAGGCCCACGTCCTGCACCTTCTCCTACAGAGAGAAGCTGCAGCCTCTCTGCACAACCACTTCTCCAAGTACCCTCCCTCACCTGAGTCCTGGGTCCTCGAGGGTCGGCAGTGGGGACAGGAGACTGTGCCGCCGCCTCTTGGGACTGTCTTGGGGCTCAGAACATGGTACTCCTGGCCTGGGGAGGAAACAGACAGTCAGCTCTCTGCATGTTGGGAGAACCGGGGAGGACTGGGGAGTCCCTCTCTCCTCTTGCCGACATTCAATCAGCAAACCCAAGCTCACTTAGACCTAGAAGCAGGTCAGGAAGCACAAAGAGCAATGACCAAGGCACTGCCCGACCGCCCCCCCCCGCTGGGTGGGACTGGAATGGCCTGGCCGTGGTGTCAGCAGTGTTTTCCCTCTGTGCCCCGAGTGGCACGCAGATTTCATCGGCTTGTAGTTAGGACCGGGTGGGGCCGGGCTGTGAGGTGCCCTGCCCAGTACCCGGCGGGTGTAAGTGCTCGAGGTTATTGGAAAGTTGGACAGATGCTCGGCTCTTCACCCAGACCTGTCCTCTCCTGCTTGTCCTTCCCTGAGTCTCACCTAAGACCTTCAGAATGGTGCCTGACCACTTCTTTTTTTCCCCTGTGCCGTGTAGGGGTCCACTTCCTATTCTATGTGTGTTGCCTTGGGCCGCCCCCCCCCCCCCGACAATGGCTGCTGTTCCCACATCTACTTGCTCATCTCTGTCTGCACCATCGGGGTAGACATGCATCTCTCATCTCCTGCCCTGTCTCCTGCACTCAACCATGTGGCTCCGAGGTTGACCGCCCCCCTCACAGGGTGGCACAGATTCGGGCCACATCTACAATGCGCTTAGCCTCATTTACACACTTACTATGACTGCTTGTTACTGTCCGCTCTGTAGCCGGACTCATGAACGTTGGAGCAATATTTGTATCTGTTTTCATGTTAAGTGCTCCGAAATCCTACTGTGTGCCATCGGAAGACTGTGTGCTGGACACCTAGTTCATGAGACCCTGGGATGCCCTGGAGAATCAGAGCTGAGGGTAGGCTAGGGCTGACTGGCTTTCTGTCCACTCTGCAAACAGCAGGTGCTCCACAAACCGCTTTACGACTGACCAGCTAACGGGGCTTCCCCAGGACCAAGCATGGACCCTGATGCAGGGCAGGCATCAGAAACTGATGGTGGATGAATGAATGAACGAATATGCCAAGGTCATGGAGACGGGACTCCCTAGTGCGTCCTGTGTCACAGAATTCACGGACAATGGTATTTCAGGGGCCCATGGTGAAATGGGGAAGGCCTATGGGACGGGGGAGGGGAGTCCTCCCCGGGGGCTGGGCCACCCCTGCCCCTAGCCCACCTGTGTATTGGCCCCGGAAGGTGACCCTGTCTGGCCGCCGGGTGCCGCCCGCTCTTCTCGGTCCACCCCCAGCTGCCTGCACACTGTCCTCAGAGGCCGGGCTCCTCCCACACAACAGCTGTGGGGAGGCTGGCTCAGATTCGGAACCTGCGGTGGAAAAAGAGGAGCGTCAAAGGGGGCGGGGGGCCCACATGGCTCAGGGAGTGGGCGAATCGGCTCGGGCTCTGGGGCAGAGCTTGGGCTTTATTCCTAAATCTGCCCCCAGAAATATCAGCCGACACATGCGGAAACCGGACCTCGTGCCACACGCCGGTCTAGACCCGTTGCCTTTTTGGCACGGGCACCCTCACGGCATCCCAGGAGGCGGGCGCTATTGTTACCGCCCCTTAGCTGTCCCTTCACCTGCACAGAGCAGGTCAGCCTGGCCAAGGTCACTGGCCGGGAAGGAGGGAGGTGGGCTGAACCTTCTCCTTCTCCTCCAGGCAATTCTCCTGCTCTTTGGTGTGTGTATCTGCAGAGTGCAGGTAACCCGACCCGCCTCGCAGTGAAGACAGAGGTGAGATACACACAGCGTCCCCACAGAAACCCTAGCACGCAGCAGATGCATGGTACACCGTGGCTGACACTGGACGTGTTCTTCAGGGCACTCCGGGGCCGAAAAAGACACACAAAACCAGGCTGGTCTCTGACCCCTGAGCTGCCGTGCCCAGAAATCTGTGGGCCCCGGATGTCAGGGCGGGCAGGTGGCCACTTACTCAGGGACAGCAGGGGCGCCTCCCGAGGCACGGAGGAGGACCTGGCTCGCCGCCTTCCCGCGGGGTCGGCTTGCTCTGCACCTGCAGGCTCACCAGACAGTCTCTCTGTGGATTTACTAGCAAAGAGGAGGGAGAGGTGATGTCACTGGATGAGGTTGGATGCAGCCTCCAAGGATAATCAGCGAGAGAGCCACCCAGAGGAATGCGGACAGCATAATGGGAAGCAGGAAAGTCAAGCCTGAAGACTCTGTGAGTCAGACTCCCAGAAAGTGGCTCTGATCCTCTCTGACCTCAGTTTCCCCATCTTTCAAGTGGGGATGATGACAGCAATGGCCTCAGGGGGTTACGGGAAGGATTGGTGAGACAATGCCCCTAAACCCTGAACCTCGGTGTGCTCCCATAGAAACACAGCGGATTTTAGAAGTCATCACACGTGAATAGTAAAGAGTGAGCGGGTAGACAGCCTGGAAATAGTTAGCTTTTCTCTTGGATGATGAGTTCAGGTTATGCATTAGATATTATCTTATGCATCAAATATTACAGAGTAGAAAAATGTAAGAGTAGGAGAGGGGAGTGAGTTCACATGTCTGGAGAGAGGCAGAGGCAGGCAAGCCTGCCTTCTGCCACTGTCACCGGGGCACAAGGGCAGGCATTTTAGGGTCACTCACCTGCAACAGTGGGGACCCCAGGCGGCTGAGGAGTCTGCCGGTCGGGCCCGGGCCCGGGTGGGGCGGGTGAAGGGGGACGCGGGACGTATCAGGCTGCCCCGGGGCGGCTGGTGCAGGCTGTCTTCCAGCCGCAGACGGAGCCGAGACACCTCCTCTTGCAGCTCTCGGATGGCCTGGCTGGGGTGGGGGGTGGGGACAGAAATGGAGAGTGGATGTGCAAGGCCCTGAGCCACAGCCGCCTGGACGCCCGCGTCTGGTCCCTTTGTGGCAGGCACGGGCCCTCTGATTCTGGAACTTCCTTGTGTGTCCACTTTTCTTGCTACTGATCATGTCCCTGCCCAACTCTGAGGGTTAGTTCGCCTAACATACAGGGTCTCCGAGGAGCTGTTGTGAACACCAGGGACATGCTGTCAAGATGGAGAGGAGGGTGCAGAATAAAAAGGGCGTGGGCTGGGGCGCCTGGGTGGCTCAGTCGGTTAAGCTTCCGACTTTGGCTCAGGTCATGACCTCGCAGTTCGTGAGTTCAAGCCCCATGTTGGGCTCTGTGCTGACAGCTCAGAGCTTGGAACCTGCTTCAGATTCTGTGTCTCCCCCTGCCCCCGACCCTCCCATGCTCATGTTCTGTCTTTCTCTGTCTCTCAATAATAAATAAAACCATTAAAAATTTTTTTAAAAAAGGGCATGAGCTGAAAGTCCACTTTAAAATCTGACTTCTGGGGCGCCTGGGTGGCTCAGTTGGTTAAGCGTCTGGCTTCGGCTCAGGTCATGATCTCACGGTTCGTGGGTTCGAGCCCCATGTCAGGCTCTGTGCTGACAGCTAGCTCAGAGCCTGGAGCCTGCCTTCAGATCCTGTGACTCCTTCTCTCTCTGACCCACCCCACTCTGCTCAAGCTGCCTCTCTCTGTTTCTCAAAAATAAATAAAAACATTTAAAAAAATTAAAATAAAATCTGACTTCTGACCCCCTCCCGGGCTGCCCTCCCTTCTTCTACCTCTGTAGCAATGGTAACTGCCAGCCCAGGTGTGGTTCCTTCCCACCCTTGTTATTCAGCCCATCCCTCCTGGTTTCCCCTAAACATTTCCTATGTGGTCCAAGCCCCGTCTGTCTGTGGTAGCGGGAGACGCTTGTCTGTCTCCCCAACCAGACCGTGGGCAGGCCTCCCTGCCTCACAACCTCTGAGGCCTTCACATTTCAAAGATGCTCTCGGAATGTTCCCCGAACTGGACTCAAGGCTCCAAGAGGGAGCAGAGGAAAGGTGTGTGCACGCAGAGGGGACAAGGGGACATCCAGGTGCTTCCCATCCCTGGCTGAGTATGAGCTGAGGCTCGAAGGGCAGGGCGCTATCTGCAAGTAATCCCTGGGGACCCCCAGATACAGCCCAGGCTCCTACTGCCAAGGTGTCTCACTGAGTCACTAGCGTCTATAGAGTAAGTACTGTTTGCATTGCCCTCCAGCCGCCCCTGCATTTCTAGAGTCTCATTCTGATGCATGGTGGCCCTATGTTGCTGGCCTGCCCACAACAATCCCCCCCACATTCCCGACAACCCCCCATGCAGACCCCCTACACACGGCGGGTCTGAGTCTGGGCCCGGCATGGCCTGGGCGGGGGCAGACCCTTCATCTACTCCCGGGCGGGGCTCCCCTCAGCGACTTCTTGCTTGGTGGTCATGGATCCGTGGGTGCGTGTCTCCTGATACCACGTCCAGCTCTCAGAGTGTGCGAGAGAGACCTGTCTCCAGTTGTGCCCGGGTGTGGTGTGTGCCCTGAGCAGCCAGGTCTCCTAGCAACGCCCCTGGGAGACGTTTGTTAGGAGTCTCCAAGGCCAAGCACAGGAGAGCGAGCACTCTAGCCACCAGTTAACTCCTCCTGCAGGCACAACTGCGACACAACACTGGCTCCGGGTCCCAGGCCAGGCCGGCAGAGAGAGGGCCTGAGCCTTGGAAACCCCACCTGTGCGTCTCTTGTCCTCTCCACTTCCGTCGGGGTCTCAGTTTTCCTGACTGAATGTTTTATCGCCTGGAGGCCAGCTGGCACCTAGAAAGTCCGTCATTTCCTGCAGACTTTTCCCCTCCTGAGTCCCCCATCTCTGTATCGGCATCCAACTGGTTGGCCAGCCAAGAATCTGAGTCATTCGAGACCCTTCTCCCTCCCTGAACGGTTCCCCCAAAAGTTAGCCGGCTCCCAAGTGCTGGGGGCCCAATGCCTAAATGTCTCTTCTCCAGTGTACCCCGTCTTCCCTCCGACTGGCCCCATCCTATCTGTCTGGGTGAGGGAGCTTCCTGGCGGTCTCCCCGCCTTCCTTGTTCTCACTCTCCTAGTGGCCAGGGAGCTCTCTCTAAACGTGAACCTGGCCTCACCACTCCCCTGTCTGAAATCCCCTTCCTCCGTCTGTCCTCAGCTGCGACTGTATGCATTCTCGAATATTCAGCGCATCTTTTCTCTGAGCCAAGCTGCCATCCCGATCTCTCACCCCAGTGTTCAAAGGCCGTCCAGGACCTCGAGCCCTGTGTCTCCTGGTCCACCCTTCCACTGCTCAAGCCCCACCGCCACAGTCACACCTGGGGACCCTGCTAACATGAACATTCAGCTCCGCAGAGGTGATGGGGGCTCTCTCAGCTCTAGGCCTCTGTACCTGCTGTGTGCCCTGCCGGAAACACGATTCCATCCCTCTTCCTTCAGGTCTCAGCTGAGATACCACTTCCTCCGGGAAGCCCTCCTGGAAGCCTTTCCCTGGGCCAGATGTCCCTTCTCTGTGTCCCCTCGGAGCCTCTGCCACCACTGTACTCCTACCGGGGAATGTGACCACCTGCGTCTCCATTCATCCTACAAGATGGTGAGCCTCACCAGGCCAAGGACTGTCTTGTCCACTACCGTATTCCCAGGGCCTCGTGTCTCACTGACAAATAAGCCTGGAGTCTATACGCTGGGGTCACCAGAGCCTGCAGGAGCACACTTCCTAAATCAGGCCTGGAAGCTGAGTACCAGCTCCGGACCTGCCTTTGCACACAGTGACAGTCCCATGGCGGCGCTGGCCAGCAGGCCTCCGATGGGCTCCTGCAAAGCAGCCTTCCCGGTGTGAGGGGACGGATATCCCAACCCGACAAAGGCATGTGAGTGCTGACTCGAAGGAGAGGGAAGAGGGCCTGACCAACCTACTTTCCCATTTCTGTCCAACCACGTGAGGAGCAACATTCCTGGCAGAGCAATTGTGCTCAGACTAAAAAGAAGAGGCGTGAAAAACGTCTCTCCTGAGTTCATGCAATGAAAGCGTCCACCTCTGAAAATGTATCCCCAGGCCTTGGGAGGGAAATGTTGGGGGACAGGGAGTGAGGTCTCAGCACCAAAAAGGCAAGCCTCTTGGCCATTTCGCACTGGCTGGACAGCTATTCTCGGAGTCCACATCAGTGAGGTCCCACCGAGTGGCCCTGAGCCCGGAAACAGGACACCTGGGGCCACCGCTGGGCGTGAGGGCTGAGCTGGCCCCGCCTCCCTCTGGCACCAACGCTCCCGTGTCCGCGATGGCCCGACTTACTCTCGCCCTGTCCTGGTGAGGAGGACCGTGCGGGCGCTCTCCGTCGGCCCCCGGGGCACAGCAGCCGCAGCAGGACCTGAGGTGGGGTGCGGGCTGACTGTCTCGCTGCGGGCCAGCTGCTCCGAAATCCGCTGCCGCCCCTCCAACTCGGAGCCAGGCACCACTAAGGAGGCAGAAAGAGACCAAGGTGAGTTTATTAGCCGGAGAGGATCCCTGAGGCGCCCATTTCCAGGAGTAGCAGGATGTGGGCAAAGAGGCGGTGTCAGCTGAGGTCATAATTGAAGTTCCCAACGAGGTCACTGGCCCACTGACCTCAGAACCAGAAGACATGGCTCTTGCTGGGAGCTCGGAGTGCAAAGAGGGGCCTGAAGAGCTGCTCCTACGTAGATTTCCCCCCACTGTCCACCATGTCAGCACCACGTCTGTGTTCAGGAACCTCCCCCCGTGAAGAGCTCATTGCTCCTTCCCCCAGGCCCCCCTCGCCCAGACTCCGCCGTATGTTCTGGTGCTGGCTTTGGAGCCCCCACCTCCTGCTAAAATGATCGTCACAACTTTGCCGCTGTGTGTTTTTCTGGGGAGAGCGTTCAGAACTTTAGCCTTTCAAAGGCATGGGTGACCACGGGTTAAAAACCACTGACCTGGCCCATGCTTTAAGAACAAGGGGCCCTTGGAACCCTACTCAATAATACAGAGAAGAACGGATTATTGATACAGGGAACGATCTAGACGACTTTCTGGAGATATGCAAAGTGAATAAGCCAAGTTCAAGTGCATACACAGGATTCCATTTATAGAACGTTCTTGGAATGACAAAATTGGAGGGATGGAGGACACCTGAGAGACGATCAGGAGTTCAGAAGGGAGTGGATGTGGTGTGTCTAGTAAGCGGCAGCGGGAGGGACCCTGGCCAGTGATCTGGACTGTGGTGTTTGCAAGAGGTTCTCATTGGTGGAAACTGAGTGAAGGGCCCAGGGGATCTCTCTGGATTATTTATTACTACGACATGTGAATCCATCATCACTAATTGAACTTCTAATTAAAGTTTAACTGTCAGAGTTTTAAATGATGAGCTTCGAAAGAAGCACAGCCAGTCTGAGGGGGAGAAGCCAGCACAATGGTCACTTTCAGAGGGTGCGGAAGGAGCTTGGTCTGTGTTCATTTTGTGAAAATCCTTCAATGTACGTTCTTTCCTGTATGTTTGTTTTCTAAAAAGCTTACATGCATTTTTTACAGGTAAAAACTGAAATCACAGAATGTAGAGATGTGGAAGTGTTCACGACACAGTGTTTAGGGGGGAAAAAGAGAATATTAAGCATGCCCATCTAATACGATCTGATTTCTGTTTTAAGTGTATCTAAATGAACACAGGCACATTGCTATAGAAAACCGCACAGGTTCCACACCAGAATGTAGCAGTGATAGTTTTCGGCATATTTTTTTCTCTCTTCCCTTTGGCCTGCCCTATCTGTAGTTTCAAATTTCCCTGCAGTGCACTTGTATATTTTGTATCCTAAACGGTAATGTGACACAAGGTTTTTGTTGCTTTGATTTTTCAATCTGGGGTGGGCCATCCGGTGACTCCCAGGTTCTGGCCAACACCACAGGTATCCATCCACTCACCCATCTGGGCCACCGGTGCCCGCTCCTGGCGGAAGCTGGGTGCCCTCTGCCGCAGAGGACTGTCCCGGCCAGAGGGTCGCCTCTGGGCTCGCCTCCTGGGTGTGCTGGGCTCCACGGATCTTCTGGAGACTGGAGGGCCCGTGGTCTGGGGGTGAGAGATTGCATCCCGGGGCTCAGATGCGGCGAAGGGTTGGGCCAATGTTCCTGCAGCGCTGGGGGACGGTGGCGGGAGAGACGTGTTGAGATCACTCTGGCTTCCGGGACCCCCACGCTACGCCTCCTGACCTCTGGGACTTGCTGGTGCTTCTGAGAACACGCCCCCGTTACACACACATTTGTGTATCCAGCTGTACACTTGCCTACCCACAGGTGCAACATCATAAAGCTCAACTTGATTTTTAGAAAATATACAGAGAAACGGAATTCCTAATCCTTTCTTCCCTGCAGCCACAGGCAGCCAGGCAGGCCTCCTGGAGGAGGGGGCTGCACCCAGCTTTGGAGGCCCTTGTCTACATGGTGGCTTGTCACTCCAGCCTTCCCCGAGTGCCCTCCCCTCCTCAGCCCTTGCTTTGGAGGTCTAGCCCAGTCTCTTCCCAGCTAGTCGTCCTTTACCCTTGTCTTCCGCTCACCTCCTGCCACCCACTCTGTACCATTCAGTCATTCATTTGCCCAACAGATACTTATTCCCTGGTCTGTCGCTGATTGGCTAAGTGATCTAAACAAGCCGCTTTCCCTCTCTGAACCTCGGTTTCCCTCTATCGATAAGATGGGGACAAGGAACAACGGGTGGGGGATGAGTTGGGGGCTCCGAGAATGCCCAGGTCATCAGCCCCCGTTCTGGGCTCATGGCACTTACTCCCAGGTCACCCCTCTGCACGCGATGCTGTTGGGGAAGGGGGGTCCCAGAGTACCTGGTGTGCGAGAGCCGGTGCTCTGGTGTGTGGGTGAGGGGTGACACCCTGCTGGTTTCGGAGCCCACAAAACCACTGTCTGTCTCGGGGGATGCCATCCAGGGCTCCTGCAAGAGGCAGTGTCCCTTTAAGTCTGAGGAATGTGCCTGAGGCACACTGGGGAGGCCTTCCCGAGTCCTGGCCTGGACCTCACATTCCAGAGGCTCACAGGCCTGGAGGCTGGCCCAGCCCCTGGCGGCCAGGCCTGTGTGTGAGAGTCTTTGGCGCCCTGGACCAGCACCAGGCCCACAGCAGGGGCTCTCCATGTCCAGGGAGGGCCCTGAGCAAGTCCTGCTTCCCTGTGGAGCTGCTGAGGCCCTCGGGAGAGATACTGTAGCATGTTTCCGGAGCTGAGGAGGAGGGGGAGGAGGCGGCGGGAGCCGCCTCCCTGTGGAAATGGGATGCACATTTCCACGTGTCTTCCAGCTTGGGCCTGGAAGGCCGCGATCCTTCTGCCGAAGGCCCGGGTCCAGTGAATCGGGAAAATAAAATTCATCAAACATGCACATCTCCTCTACACCAAGTCTAATGAAAGATGCAAAGAACACACACAGGTAGGGACGCAGGTGCCTGCCCTCAGTGGGTTCATGGTCTAGTGCAGATTCCTTACTACAGGCTCATCAGGACTACAGATGTGTGTGTGTGTGTGTATGTGTGTGTGTGTGTGTGCGCGCGTGTGTGCGTACACATGTATACACATGCATTATTCTAAGGGAGGATTCACAGCGTAAGTCACATTTCCTTCGTGATCTGTGACACCTGCAACAGTTTGAAAATTGCCCCTCTAACATCACAAACAGGCCATGGAATCAAGAACTGTCCCCCTATCTGTGCTCAGCAGGCACAGAGAAACATAGACAATGGGCTATAAGCTCTCAAAGGACAAGAGCTCCTGGCAGGGGGCCAGGGGGCCAGGGAGCCACAGCAGAGAGACAGCACAGGGCACAAGCCCTGAATGTTGGGGCAGAATTGTGCCTGGCAGAGATTAGGAACAGTGGGCATTCTGGAAGGGTGTGAGCAAAGGTCCGGGGGCAGAAGTCCCCAGGAGACCCACGGCCCATGTGGATGCTTACCTCCAGGTGGGGCCCACCAGCTTGGTGCAGAGACTTCTGGGGAAGGTGCTCAGAGATGCCACTTCCCTCTAAGCTGGTCAGACTGCTCTGGTGGGAGGCGGACGTCTGGGTGCCCCGAGGGTGAGGTGGCCTGCTGGGGCCTGGGGGAGCTGCCTCGGCTTCGTCCTGGTCCTGTAGGTAGCCATTTCTGGCCAGGGGTGCACGGAAGGCCACTGGTGTGGCAGACACCATCTGCTCCACAGAGTCCCTGGAGGGGTGGCGGGAGGAGGGAAGGGGGGGAGACAGCACGTATGGGCTGGGCAGCCCTGTCCTGGGAGCCAAGCAGAGCAAGCTACAAGCTCTGGGGTCAGACACCCTGGTTTTGTCCCTGTCTAGCTGTATGGCCTTGGGCAAGACACCTCCCCTCTCTGAACTTCACTTTCCTCCTGTATAAAACCCACCCAGCACACTGCAGCGGAAATAGTGTGGAAACAGAGGAGCCATCATTTCCCAGGCTTCGGGAATCTGCACACTCTCTTCCCGATTCAGCCCTTTTCATTAAGCTCAATCTATTCAAAAGGCTTAGGTCACCAGTATAAAAGGAAGATCAGTATTCTGTGTTACAGACAGCGGCGAACTTTGGAAATAAGACAGAAGAAACATGAACACATTATTGTTACATTCTAGACAGATCCTCTGGTCTGCTAGAGGCTCGCCCGGGCCTGAGGCTTGAGGCTTGCTCACTTGTTCTCATCCTTTTTAAAGGAAGATCAAGAGAGGCAGTGAAGACATAACAACACAGAAACTTTCTCCTGGATGGACTTGGAAGGTCTGAGGCTGAAAAGGACAGTGACATTATCCCACGCTGTATCTGTCCTGCCAAAAACCACGTCCCATCCCACCCAAATCCCTTCCTTCCGGTGCTGTCAATGGTACATAGCCCGTGTTTGGGACAGACCTGGGTAACAGGCCGGGAAAATCACTTCTAGGCTGTGAAGAGCCGTCTAGCTCAGGATGACCATCACCACCCCTGTGGCTTCAGAGCTGGTTTGGGGACAAGGAGGGGAAGCTCAGTGCCATACTTGAGGGGGGTCCTGTGACTTCTTTCAGCCGGTGCTGGGAGCTGCCTTATGGGGATCCTGGTGGCCTCTGATTTCCGTGGAGCTGGAGCTGGTCCATCAACTGCTACCATATGGCCCTGTCCGTCCTCCTCCTGCTCCTCCACCTCCTCCCCTCCCTCCTCCTCCTCCTCGTCCTCCACCTTCATGGCTTCCGGGAGGCTCTTCACGCTGAGGTACCTGAGGAACACAGAGGAGCATGACTTCTACCCAGCAAGGCCAGCCGAGATCCAGTCACTGGGCCGGACAGCCTGGCCTCACCCCTGCTACTCACCGCTCCAGGAGGCCATGGAAGTCCCGCCCCACCTGCAGCTCCTTGTGCCTGATTGGAGCCGGGAGGCCCGGTGGCCCGTCCTCCATCTCACTGCTGGCCGTGCTCAGCTCCTCGTTCACATGCGATGGACAGGGGCCACTGCTGGTGGCGTCAGGCTGGGCCAGAAAGGTGGAGGGACAGAGATTCAGCAGACAGCCAAATGGCACTTTGTAGGGACCTAACTTCCACCGGACCGTGCGGAGTGCTGAAGAGTTAACGGGTTAGACTCACTAACTCTTGCCCTTTCCTGCGTGTGCGGAACATGGGGACTGGCTCGTGCGAGCTTCAGCACTGAGTGCCGTTAACTGAACGCCTACTACACGCCAGACACTGAACAGACCTCACTTCACAATAGTCCCGCCAGCACATATGGCTTTTACAACCCATTTTACAGACAGGAAACTGAGGCTCAAATGATTTGCCCAAACTTACAACAGAAGCGAGGGGCAGAGCAGAGACTTGAGCCCTGACTTGCTGCCAGAGGCACCTCTCCTGACCCGCTCTATTCCAGTATGGACACCCAGCCCCCCAAATACCTTCCCTGTGGGAGCATGGGACCCCCCCAGGATGATGCACTTGGGGTTTCACCCATTAGCGCATGAGGTGGGCCCTGGGGGAGCTTTCCATGGTGTGAGTTTCCCTGACATCATGGGGCCACCAAGGCCTCCGTTGTCATGGACAGCTTCCCAGCGCTCAGCCCTCTGTCAGCTCCCGCCTCACCTACCATGCTGGCCCTTTCCCCTGCCTTGGTCCCTAACAGATATGCCTTCACAACACAGGGAGCGAGCCAGACACCCCACTGCTGTCACCTGTGTGGCCACTATGTGACCCTGCTCAACTATGCAATGAAAACCGGACTGTCTCTCTTGGAGCTGTGATTTGGGCCAGAGAGACTTCTACAAAGTCCATTCTGTGCATGGGCCTTGTCTAGTGTCTCTGATCTGTGCATAGTCCCCAATTCCACCTAGTGCTACACGGACCCTGGAGGCCATCCCTTGTCCCCCTTCCTCTCACCACCAATGTGAAACCAGGCAAATGTGCCTTTGATCCCTGTCTCAAGTCCATGCACATCTCTCCATCTGCTCCTCCCCTTCTCCTACTCCCTGCTGAAAACCCAGAGGAGTTTACGGCCAAACCCTTGACGTGACCCACAAGCCCCTACATCATGGAGCCCCCACCTGCCTCTCCAGCTCCAGCTCTGACAACTGCCCCCTCACCTTCCATACTCTAACCACAGGGCCTTTGCACAGGCTGCTTCCCCTGCTGCATGGCTTCTTTTCTTCTGTGTGTAATAATTCCCACTCATGCTTAGATCTCATTAAAATATTTTTCTCAAGAAAAGCTTCTTGGACTCCCTCAACTCTGTCATGTCACCCTGCTACTCTCCCAGAGCCCCATAATTCTCCTTCCGAGTCCTGAGCAAGATAGAATTAGTTCAACTAGACAGGAAACTACATGAGTATAGAGACCACCTATTTTTTTAAGTTTGTTTATTTATTTTGAGAGAGAGAGCATGAGCAGGGAGGCACAGAAAGAGAGTGAGAGAGAGAATCCCAAGCAGGTTCCACAGTGGGTGCAGAGCCCGATGTGGGCTTGATCTCATGAACCCAACACAGCATCCGATTTCACGAACCATGAGATCATGACCTGAGCCAAAATCAAGAGTTGGATGCTTAACCAACCGAGCCCCCCGGGCATCCCCCACCTATTCTTGTCAGTTGGTCTCCCACCGAATTCCCCCCATGTGTCAGAGGGGCTGGCATACGGGACATACTTCATATGTATGTAGTGAAGAAGTCCATTAATGAAGAAGAGAAGGAAGGAACAGTCCAGCACGGCTGGGCAAAGCGGTACCTGAGGGCAGAGGGTGTGGGCGGCGGGTGTGGGGGCTTGTCCAGAAGGAGAAGGCGGGTGCGCTGGCCGGGGTGGGGAGGCCGCGGCTGGGGGGCTGTCCAGAGTGGGGTCTGACCCGGCTCGCTGGGGCTCCAGCTGGCTCTGCTCCATGAGGTCCTTCAGCTCTTCCAGGTGGATGCCCAGCTGCAGCATCTCCTCATCTAGCGCCCTGGAATGGGGAGACATCAGCCCGCAGGGCCTGTCACCACAGCAGCAGGTCTGGGAGGCTGTGCTTCGGAGCAGAAATTCCAGAGAATGCCCACACCAGGTCCAGTTAATGTCCCAGTTTGCACTGTGTGGAGAACTCGAAAAAGCAAGGTGAAAGGGGTCTCCCCTGGGATCAGGTGGCCTCTGCCTGAGTCCCCCTCTGGGGCCAACAGGCTGCGGGGCCTTGAGTCAATCCCTTCCCCCTCTGGTCTTCTTCCCTCACTCTCCAGTGAGTAGTTTCAGGCCTCATCTCCAAGGTCACGTCTCATTGCAATGAGTCCAAAAGGACACACGCTTCAGCCTTCAGGTATTCCCCCATCTGGACATGTCCCTAACTGGGGTAGGATTTCTCCCCATCCTGTAGTGTATGAATTGTGAGGACGCAGTGCGCCCCTCCTGGCAACCGGGGGACCCAGGGCCCTCCCTCCCTGGCACGCACCTGCTGGGATCAAACATCCCGGTTGTCCCCCGGGGGCCAGCCAGCTGCTGCTCCCTGTGGGCCCTTAGGTACTCCTCCTCCAGGATGGCGTGGGCAGCCTTTAGCCGCTGGAAGCCCTGAAAGCAGACCAGGCCCGGAGGCCCTGAGTGCGCAGCCCCGGTGGGCTCTGCCCCTGCAGGTACCGTGGATGAGGTAGCTCACGGTGGGGTGGGGCAGGAGACCCAACCTCTGGGCCCCAAGTCCCCGGAAGGCTGGGGTTAGGACCCACCTCCACCAGACTGCTGCTAACAATAGCTATGATGTACTGAGCATGGAGGATCTATGCTAAAGCTCTTTGCATTATTCACTGGATTTCCAACATAATCCTAATGGCAGGGGTCAATTTATCGTCTTCATTTAAAGAGGAGAAGCTAAAGCACAGAGGGGTTATTTAAGCTGGGGAAGGTCACAGAGCGAATGAGCAAGTTGTAGTCAGGATTTGACCCGGGTCCTCTAGCTCCAGGGCGCCTGGGACTAACAATGATGTTATGCCCCACAAACTCGGGAAGAAGGGTCATTATCCCTGGCTTATTGTCCTCCCCATCCCATTCATTCTCTCCTGACAGCAGGCTGAGTTCAAGGACAACCTAGAATCTAGTCCCCGAGCAAGCTTGATCTTCCGACAGCTCTTGATTTCCCTGGCTGCGGGAGAAGGAGGATAGAGGGGAAGAAAATGAATGGTTCTGTTATTCAAGGTCCTTTCCTTGCTCGTCCACTCGGTGAGGTCATATAACCCATATTGCATATTTTGCTGTTGGAAAATGGATGATGTCTATATGATAACATAGTAATGAGTAACATAGTAATGACATAGTAAAAAAATAGTATCTTTAGCAAAGCAGGTGTGTTGCGATTTGCCCCTCTCCACCTCTGCTTCAGCTCCTCTCCCCACCCTGCCCTGTGCCTCTAGCATCAGCTGGGCTCCCCCAACCTGCTGGCTTCCCGTGGGGTCTCGTCTAGCGAGAGGGCATCTATAAGACGTCATACGGTGGGAAGAGAGAGACCGGGGAGGGAAGAGCTCTGAGTCCCCAGGCTGCCCTGTCCCTTGTCAGATCCCCTCACGCTGCCCATAGCCCTGCTAACAGCCTTTCATTGACCCCCACGCTCCTAGCTTTGAGAGCCTGACCTGCTCCTTCCCGGAGTCCTGGCTGGAGCAGCAGGAACCTCCAGCTTACATATGACTAACATTGGCTAGAAATACCAAAATCCAAGAGGAAATACGCCAATAATGGTTAGATGAGGGCTCTCCTCCCCCTTTCCCCTTGGTTTTCAAATACTGGGCCATTACTTTTATAATAAAGACAATTCTTAAAAGGGAAAGTCTTTTCTGGTTGCCGGGAGGCAGTGGAATTGGTGGGAAGTGTGCAGGCCCTTGATGATCACCCCGCACTTGGGGATCAGACAGACCCGGGTCTGGGCTCTGCTGCCTACTAGCTGTGTGGCCTTCAAGTGGCCTGTCTGGGTGTCCCCATTCCGTTCCAGTTAAATGGGGGTGATAACTGTAACTACCTTACTGGCTTTCTAGGGTAGATTGCAACCATGTGCATCAAAGGCTTGCCGCAGGGCACACCACCACCATTGCTTAATAAGTTCTAATACGGGGCAGGCTAAGCAGGGCTGTTTGCTGTAAACGGAGACGGTGTGTTTGGGGTTCTCTAGCCTATCTTCAGAGACTCCGCTATGGGGGCCAGAGCAGCGGTCTGGAGGCTCCAAGGGCGTCTCCCCAAGTCGGCGGTACCTTGAGTTGGTCCTGGGGCGTCAGTCGGCCCGCCCGCACCAGTGCTGCGAAGGACTCCACCTGGACGCCGGGAGAGGAAGCAAACACGCTCTGGTTAACCGGGACCCCGGAGGACGAGTGCGGGGACCTGCAGGTCCCCGCACTCAGCCACATGCACGCCTGGGCACCGGGAACCGGGTCCCACCTCAGGATGTGGGCTTCCTGCCAAGCACGGAAAGGCGGAGGCCACTGCCTCCACCACCAGCCTCTGCCAAGGCTGCCTTTGAAAAATCAGAGCAGAGCCTCCCAGAGCTTGTCAATAGCAAAGAATTCACTCATGTGCATGAAGGTCTACAAGGCAGGATGTTTACTGCGCATCACTGCAGGGGTAACAGGAGACACTCTGAAAGCCTGTCTATGGAATAGTACGCAGCCATCAAGAAGGGGAAGGAGTATGTGTCTGTGCTCATGGATAAACTAAGAGCTGCTTTTCAGTGTCGAATTGAGGCGTAGGCCAGTCTTTATAAAAAGCTACCATCTGCATAAAATATAGATAGAAAAAAAGGAACAATATGAATACAGTTGCTTATATATTATAAAGTAACTCTAGGAGGATGCATAAAACAGAAACATTCATTGCTTCTGGGGGTTGGGGAAGAGATGGGAGGAAACATTTCTACAACATGTATCTTTTGAACTTTGAACTGAGTGAATTCATTGCCTCCCCCAAAAATAAACATTCAACTTCAGGACATTGAAAAAGTCGATGGACAGCACAGTGTACATAGTTGTGTGACCATTTCTAAAAATACACACTGGGGCGCCTGGGTGGCTCAGTCAGTTGGGCAGCTGACTTCGGCTCAGGTCATGATCTCACAACTCATGGGTTCGAGCCCCGCATCGGGCTCTGTGCTAACAGCTCGGAGCCTGGAGCCTGCTTCTGATTCTGTGTCTCCCTCTTTCTCTGACCCTCCCCCAAGCACACTGTGTCTGTCTCTTTTAATAAAGAATAAAATGTTAAAAATAAAATAAAATAAAAGCACACGTGCGCGTGTTGAACATTTTTGCATGAAACAGAAGGGCGAGTAAGGGAAAAAAGACTTTTCACTGAATATGCCCTTTGTACTGTGTGATGTCATTACCATGTGCATCTAATTACCTTTACAAAGGGGCACCTGGCTGTCTTAATCGGTGAAGCATCTGATTTCAGCTCAGGTCATGATCTCACAGCTTGTGAGTTTGAGCCCTGCATCAAGCTCTGTGCTGACAGCTCAAAGCCTGGAGCCTGCTTCCGATTCTGTGTCTCCCTCTCTTTCTGCCTCTCCCTGACTCATACACTGTCTCTCTCTCTCTCTCAAAAAATAAATAAACATTAAAAAATTTAAAAAAGTTACCTTTACAAAAAAATTTAAGAAAAAAAGGACAAAGGGTGATTTGGAGCTTTCTAGGAAAGCTCTAGATTGTGCCAACATGTAATATAGAAATTTATATAATATAATTATATTACATAATTCATATAATATACAAAATAGAAACGTAATGCAAGCTACCTATGCAATTTAAGATTTTTCTTTTAATTAAACATTTTTTGTTTATTTTAGAGAGAGCCCGATGCAGCATGGAGCCTAATGCAGGGCTTGATCCCACAACCCTGGTATCATGACCCAAGCCAAGATCAAGAATCAGACGGATGTTCAACCGACTGAGCCACCCAGGGATCCCTACAGTTTAAAATTTTCTAAAAAATAGAATAAAAATCTAAAAATTAATGCAAAATGTAAAAATATAAAAAGAAACAGGTGAATTAATCTTGACAGTGCATTTTATGAACCTAAAATATTATGTTTGACATGTAATCAATGTAAACAACTACTAATGAGATATTTTGTGTTCTTTTGTCACATAACGTCTCTGAAACCCATTGTGTGTTTTACCCTCACAGGATGTCTCAGTTTGGACTGGCCACATGTCAAGGACTCGACAGCCACATGACCTGTGGCCCCTGGATCGAACAGTACAGCTCTGGGCCGTCAGGGATCAGTGGGCGCCCCAGCTCCTGCTCAGCGTGATGACCTTGGCTTTGCTTTACACCACACAGGACAAGAGAAATGTCTCTCCAGGTATGGAACTCAGGAGGGTGGTGATAAAACAGGAAAAATACTTGTTCAGGTTACTGTGATAGATGAGGTTGAGAAAGCCAGACACAAAAGGATGGATATTATATAAACCTACTTATATAAAACCTCCAGAAAAGGCAAACCCAAGGAGACAGAGCATAAATGAGCAGCTGCCAAGGGAGGGGCCGGGGGTAGGGCAGGGGAATGGGGAGCGACTCCGTTATGGACAGGAGTTTCTTACTGGGGGATGAAAATGACTGACCCCAGAGAGAGCTGCATGACTATGAATGTAGTCAAGCCTCTGGCCCATTAACTTTAAAGGTGTAAATTCTGACATGTGAATTCTATCTCAACAAAACTGCTACTGAACAAGGACAGTTGGTATTCCTCTGAAGGAATTTGTTGTACGGCCGTGTTAATACACGTAACTGCTGCACTTCCCTTGTCGCACTGACGACTAGGAAGCTCAAAACCAAACGTGAGCCTGGTAAAGCGTTCAGGGTCTGACAGGACATTTTGTTCATTCACGGTGCACTGCGTTCACTCTATTTTTTTCTACCCTTACTTCCCCTTTGCCCCGTTTTCCTCACTTCCGTTTTCAGAATGTGGTTATTATGCGTGTTTCCTAAGCTGCTTTAAAGCACGTTGGCATAAGGCCAAGTGTATAGTTAAAAATAGATCTACAAACAGTTCGCAGTTATTTGGACTGTTTGCTGAAAACATAAAGGCCCTTTGAGAAGAGACTGAGAATTTACTTCTGTCATGAAATGCACTAAGAAAGTGGGGCGATTCATCCCAAAGAGGAAGCGGTGGAGCGGAGCCTCTCTTATCCTTCCAGAACCCTGGAAGAGCTGAGAGTCTCCCCCAGGGGTGAACCAGGAGACACTTTCAACCCCAACTGGAGGGCGTTTGATGGACATACAGCCAAGGAAACGAGTGAAACGCAGCACTGAGTGACGAGGAGGCGGCCGTGCACAGCGCGCGAGAGAGCCCCACGTCTTCAAGATGGCCACGTCACCTCCAGCAGGGGAGGGCCTTGCGTGGAGGTTCTCGCTCAAGCAGGCAAATGCCCGGCTTTGTTGGGAGAGTTACGTCTCCCTTGTGCAACACTGGGGCTCCCCTCACCTTGGCCAGGAACAGGCTGGCCTGAGAAGCCAGCATCTGGGTCCGCTCTGCTGACAGCGGGTCCTGGGCGACACCTGCATTCTCCTCGGTCCACTCCGTTGACAGTGGGTCCTGGGTGACGCTTGTGTTCCCCACAAGCCACCCTGGGGCAGACGAGGAGGGGCTCGGGTCTCTTTGAACTGATGGCCACCCTGCAATACACAACCGCTGAACGCTGGGGCCGAGAACTGTCCTTCCTGGGGCCAAGGGACCAACACCGAACCCCAACCCATACCCTCCAGCATCAAGCTACAACCGTCATATGCAGACCATGTCTTACATGGACCCCAGGAAGTGGGCTGGGCAGCATAGGCCCAGGTGCAGAGAGAATGAGGCTAGATCTGCCACAGATCACACGGCTGGGGCCAAGTCAGGCCTCTGGCTTCCCAGTCAGCAGCTCAGGCTCGAACTCAGAAAGACTGGGGTTCAAATCTCTACCCCACCCCCTTCTGCTGATAGCAGCGTGGCCTTCATCATGTCCTTGGCACGCCAGGCCTCGGTTCGCCTAACTGTCAGTGACGATGTGGAGATGAAGCGGGATCCTGGTCCCGCATAGCAAGTCTTGGCGCGGAGCCTGGCCCCCACACGGGCCCCAAAGGGACAGTGCTCTTTGTGATGCACTGGGCCCACTATCACCCTGCCAGGTGCAGAGCTAGGTGCCCCCCAGGCCGCTCTGGCTCTAGGCAAGATGGTTCCCACATCTCCATTTGACCTCTTCAAGCCAAAGGTCACAGATGAGGGCCTCAGCTCCTTCCCTCCCCTGACCTGAAGCCAGTGCCCCCCTAAGGTGAACCAAGGGTCCCCAGAGCAGAGTCACAGGCAGAAGGTCCTACAGTTGCATTTCCTCTCTGACTCACCTGAGGCCCCAGAGGCCTGTGGAGCTTCGGGCCCTGACCCCCGCTCCGCACATTGGGGCTGTGGGATGGTGAAGGACAAGACCTTGGTCCCCTGAGGCATCGTCCCTGCATGGATGCTGTGGCTGGGCTGGGGCGGGTCCGAGTACAGGTTCACCTGTCACAGAGGGGAAGGCATGAGCACAGCCAAGTCAGGGTTGGCGCAAACCCTGCATAAGGCCTCCCTTCATTCACACCATCACTCAGGCACTCAACAAACATGCCTTGCAATAAGAAATACTACATTTTAGTGGAGCCTCAGGTGGGGGCCAAACAATGGGTCAAGGACATACATGTTCTTTCATGTTCTCTTTAGGCAGTCCTGCCGGGGAGGCAGGGCAGGGACTGTCATCCCCATTTTACAGAAGAGGAAACTGAGGCTCCGGTTAAGTCACTCACTCGAAATCTCTAGCTATGAATCCTTTGACTGAGATTATAATCCTACTTTGACCCTAAAGTCTATGGCTTTCCACGTTAATAATTTTAAATACTGCTTGTCATAACTTACCATGGAACCACAATTATAATTAATACAGTACATGCAGCAGGTATAATTATAATCATATAATAATATTTATTAGTAATAAAACATTTCCAGTAGTAATAACATTGATAATAATAGCAATCAATGGTGGTTTGAATGACTGAGCCAACGAGTATACAGACTAATCTCTCAGCTCCAGCACATCTCCATCAGCTGAGGATGGATTCCAAATGGTAAGTAGCCCAGTGTGTGAGTGAGAAGTCTGGCATCAGGCCAATGGCCAGGGAAGACCATGTGAAGCCCTAAATTAGAGGAGACCCAGGTACGATGGTCTAGTGCTGGGGTTGGCGAACTACAGCCTGTTCTTTTTGAGTGATGTCTTAGTGGACACAGCTATGCTTGCTTGGTATTACCTATGGTTGCTTTTAGGATACAACGGAGGGCTGAGTCACACTGAGGCCGCATGGCCCTCAGAGCTGGAGATATTCGCTCGTGGGCTTTACTGCGGCTCACTTTTGAATCCTAGAAGAGGTGCACAAGGTGAGTACACAGTAAGCAGCAGCCACTACCTTCCTATTAATCATCACTGTTATTAATGCTACTGCCATCATTATACGCCACCACTACCATTATTATTCCCACCATCGCCATCACCACCACCATTATCACCACCATCATCACTATCAGCAACACCATCATCACCACCATCGTGATCACCATCATCACCATTAGTATTGCCACTACCATCATTACACACCGCCATCACCACCACCACCACCATCACCACCGTCACCACCACCATTATGACCATCATGACCATCACCACCATCAACATTATCAGCATCACCATCAACGCCATCGTGATAACTATCATCACCATTAATATTGCTATTACCATCATTACACACCATCATCACCACCACCATCACCACCATTATCACCCTCACCACCATCACGACCACCATTGTTACCATCATCACCATCACCACCATCATCACTATCACCATCACCCTCACCACTGTAAGAGTTGCCATGGGAAGGCGACCAAACAGCCACTTTGCTGTGGAGAGCTGCATGCACTGACAACCCCCACCTGCAAACCTGCAATGACCCGCGCCATTTGAAAAGCACCAGCAGCCATTTTATTGCGGGTCAGAGAATAGTTCCAGGCACCGCCAGGGACTGATGACCCCCACTCTCCGAGCTGGAATGTCTCACCATGGAATTCCAGCATCCCCCTCACCCCACCCAACTAAACAGCCACTCGTATCCTGCCACAGTCCAAAGATGCCCTTACTTGGCTATCTGCCCACCTGAGATCAAACCTGGAACTCTTGCACCCATAAAACATCTTGCCCTCCCATACCAGGCGCGACTTCCCTGACTCCCCACTCCCAGAGTCACGGAACCTCGCCCAGGAATTGCAGACTCCAATAAAGGCTTTCTTGGCTCCATAACTTGGTCTCTCTCTTCCCTCTCGCCTCTGCCTCCATCTATTAAACCTTACAACCACCATCACCATCACCACCACCATTAACACCACCATCACCATCACCACCACCATTAACACCACCATCATCACTATCAGCATCACCACCATCACCATTAGTATTGCTATTACCATCATTACACATCGCCATCACCACCACCACCACCATCACCACCACCATTATCACCAACACCATTAACACTGTTACCATCTTCTTCATCATTATCACCACCACCACCATCATCACCATTCTCATTGTCACCATCACTGTCATCACCACCATCACCACTGTCATCAACATCATCTCCATCATCATCACATTTATCACCATCATCATCACCACTGTCATTTTTACTGCCATCAGTCATGGAGGCAGGTCCCTGGAAAAGCTACTCCCCTGTGGCGCCTCAGTGCCCCTAGCTGGTCAGGCAGCTTATCTTACTGCTCTCTGCAGCCCCAAGGTCAGCAGTGGGTAGTTCAGGGTGTGCCTGATAGAGGGAGCTCCCTAGCCCCCAAGCAGGCAGCCTCTCCCTGCTTAAGCTGCTCTTCACGTCCTGCCAGTGGCAAAAAAATCTACTCCAAAGTGAGGGACAATGGCCCAGCATGGCCTGGTCCCCTTTGCCTCCCCCTCCTTCAGACCCAGCCTCTGATGAGAACAAAGCTGGATTTTAATAATCCTCTCGGCCATCTGCTCAGACCCGCCTGTGGGGGCTTGCCCACCAGCACCCCTTTCCTCCCATGGTGACCCAAATCTGGGGAAGGCCCCGCCCTCCTGCGTGCTCCCCGTGCCCCGCCCCACCCCTTCTCCAGCCTCAGGCCCCACCCACCAAGGGCCGACCTGGGAAACCACTGGGAGCAAGCATGCTGTTTGGGCAGAGGGGCCCAAAGCCCTTGTAGAGGCCTGGGAAGGGGGAGCTGGGGTGAGTGTGGGTAATCTGAAGCTGTTCAGGCCCCCCCCTTTGGGATCTGTCCCTGGAGAGGCCAGCACCCACCCTAGCACCCCATGGTGCCCCTTTTCAGCCAGGGTATCCCACGGATCTCCTGGAGGCTAGATTAGCTCCCGGGGGGGGGGGGGGGTTAATCGGTGAACTAGAGACAGTGAGTGTGGGAAACAGGGGGTTAAATAACTGACTAGGCTTTGCACAGATGGGTTTCTCACAGCCTTTAAAATGCTAATGGGCTTTATGAATGGGGTGAGGAGGTGGGGGGAGTAGAGAAAATAGGCAATGTTTCCCCCACCTCCTCTGGAGACTAACCTCCATGCCCCCCACCCCCACTTCCACAAGGGGCTTCTGGTCATCAGAACACGCATTTTAGGAAAGGCAGTTTTATGTCACCCCTCTCCTTTCCCCCGACTCTTTTTGGGGTAGTTTCTGGGGGTAGTTCTGGCCTCCTCGGCCCCTCCAGGTCCCCCTGCAGCTAAGCCCAGGGACTGCAGCTGCAGGGAGGTGACTGCGGGGCAGCAAATCAGTGACATCACCCTCAACTGGCATAAGCTGCCACTGCCACTCCCTGCCCCTGAGAACCCCGCCCCGCCCTCCCCCCCTCCCCGTCACCCTCTCCAGCTGAAGCCTGGTTCTGCTGGAGAAGCTGGGGCTAACCCTGGGCTTTGGAGACAGACTGCTGGGCTCAAGCCCCAGCTCCGGCACCTACTTGCTATGCGACAGGCACATTTATTTCTTCCCTTCTCTGTGCCTCAGTTTCCCCAGTGGCAAATCACCCAGGACAGAGGTCAGTACTGTCACTACGGCTGTCATGACTGTAAGGTCGTCATTCTGCCTTGGCCGTGTGCCTCTGCCACACAGCTGGCCCCAGGGCGCGGGTCCTGCTCACCCAGGCTCACAGCTCTGGAACCCGGCACACACACAGTAGGTTTAATCCCCAACTGTTAATCCCTTATCTGCCAAAGGGTTTTGAGCAAACCACTCAGCCTGGCTGTGCCGTGGTTTTCTCTTGTGAAGGACTTCAAATGAGGTGACCCCGCTAGTGTACTCAGCCTGGGACCTGGCACCTTTCACGGCTCAGTAAATGCCAGTCCCCTTCCCTGGGGTGCCCACCCATTGCTGCCCACCCCCTGCTGGGCAGCCTGGGTCTCCTCAGGGCAATGTCCCCAGCCTGGCTGCTTCCCACATAGGCCCGCCCCCTTCCCCCTGGGCTCTGAGCAGACAGGTTAGGGGGCTCAGCAGGCCCCCGGGGAGTCCACTGCCACCAGCTCAGTCTGAGGGAGCAGGACTGGCCCCCCTGGCAAGGGCTCTGGGCAGGAAGCCATTCTGGGAGCTCCTGAGTCTCCAGGATAGAGTTTACAGAGCTGGGGACAGGGTGAAAATCTGGCTGGGAGCTGTGCTCCCCCGGGCCCTGTGGGGTCCCCTCCCCACTCAGGCTCCGGGAGGGGGGCCCCTGCCTGTGTTGCACCCCCACCCCCCAGGGCAGCTGGGAGATTGGGGGACTGCCAGAGAATCATCCTGCTTCCGGAAGAGCCTAACTGACCTGTGCTCACCCTTCTCTTGCGGAGAACCCCCGAGCTCAGGAGTCGGTGTTCCAGAAAGCAAGTGAGAGTGGGTGCACAGCTACGGAACCACCCCAGCCTCTCCCACCCTCTCCCCTGCTTCTCTCACACACAAGACCAGGGCTGGGCCGTCAGCCAGGACGAGGTACTAACTCATTCTCCTAAGTGAGTAAAAAAAGCAAGGAGAAGAGGGAGGGGATGCTCCAAGGCTCTGCCCTGACCTTGAACTCTGGCCACCTCTGCCTTTCCTGAGCACCCAATTCCCAATGTGTTAGATGGTGGAGCTGACGGTTTGGACCTGATGGCCACTTCCTTTCTCCTTGAGCTTCTAGGGGTCTGCAGTCACGCAGGCACAGCTCCCCAAGGAAGAGTCCTCAGAAAACCCCACCCGTGCCTCCCCAGCATCCCCTGCCCTTCCCCCGGCTCTGGGTCCTTAGTTCAGAGAGCTAGAAGGAGCCTTAAGACATCAGGGGGACGTCCCTGACTCCCAGAGGGAAGGTCTGGGTGACCCCCTTTCACAGATGTGCCCAAGAAGGCCAGAGTGGAAGGGACCTGCCTGCGCCCTGAGGCGGGGGTGGGGACTTAGAAGAAGTGCTCCTAGTGCAGGACTTCCGTTTTCTCATCATGGCTGCTTTGGGGACACCTCACACAAGTGCCTGGAGAGGCCCAAGAGCAGCCTGTGGCAGGGGAGGGGTCCTGGAGCGTGAGGGGGACCAGCCAGGAGGGGGCCGAGAGAGGAGGCCAGGAGAGGGAAGGTTGGCCTCTCGGCACCTCAGCTCCCACCCCTTCCTCCACTGTGGCCTGATGGGGCAAGAGGGGGTGGGGAAAGCAGGAAGCCGCTGATGGCTGCAACAGGTCCCACTTCCTGCTTCACCCCCAGAAAGGGGAAGGTCCCAAGGGTAGAATTCACAGCTTCCTCCCAAGTCAGGTGGGTGCTGGGCAGGATGGGGGTGGATCGATTTCCCCCTCCTTACTCCCCCTGCCACACACTGGACATTCGGTGGGGGGTAGGGGGGAGGCTGTGTGTGAGATGTTCAGGAAGGATCAGGCCCAGGAAATAAGCACCAGGAGATGAGCAGAAACTCTGTGCTGAAACCTTGAGGCCCAGAGAACCTAGGAAACGTCCTTGAGGTCACACAGCTGGTCAGTAATGGAGTTAGGAGGGGAGCCCAAGTGCTGTTCTGGTGAAAATACTGGGAAAACCCCAGATTCTAGGATTCAAGAGCATCAAAGTTCATCAACAATAAAGGAGATAGAGCCCAGAGAGGGCTAGGTCGCTGCCCAAGGTCACAGAGGGACATTGTTGTGGCCTGGGGACAGGGTTCTTCTATCCCCAGGGTCTCAGCAGGTGGGAACAAAGACCATGGGAGGGCGTCACCTCTTGGGGGCCAGGCCCCCCCCCCCCCCGTCCACCCTACCCAAGCCAGTACCTTGGCCCCAAGGCGCAGCTGGTCGATGGTGTTTTCCGCCTCTGCGTACTTGGTGAGTAGCTTGTGATAGTCCTCCTGTGGGAGATGGAGAAGGACATGGTCACGTGCCTCGCCATGAGACCCCTCGCGTGCGCCCACCCCACAAAGGGCTCCTCAGAGAGTGAAGAGCTCAGTGCCCGGAGCCGAGCAGACCCTGCCAGGCTCTCGTGCAACACGCACCCTGAGGCCATGTCGTGAGTGGGACAGGCGGCAGGAGGGTCTGCATCAGGGATGAGGGCCTCGGGGCTGCTTTACCTTGATACACAACCCCCGTGACTGCAGATGAAACTACCAAATTCTGGGACAGCTCTGTCCACCTGTGTCTGTCAGTGCCAGGGCTGGGGCCCATCTCTGTCTTCCTCACTGCTTTAGTCCCTGGGCTTCAGGGCCATGCGCTTAATCAGTGGTTTTTAATTTTAATTTTTTTTTTAAGTTTAGTTATTTTGAGAGAGAGAGAGGAGTGCAAGCAGGGGAGGGGCAGAGAGGGGGGGAGAAAGAGAGAATCCCAAGAAGGCTCGGCACTGCCAGCGCAGAGCCTCATGCAGGGCTCGAACTCACGAACCATGAGATCATGACCTGAGCCAAAACCAAGGGTCGGATGCTCAACCAACTGAGCCACCCAGGCACCCCTTGATAAGTGTTTCTTTAAATGGTGGATGGAAGGAACCATCCAGGGGTCCCACAGAAGACATGAAGATCACAACTGCCTGACTCGGAGTTACTATTTGCCCTAAACAAAACTGACCAGCTTCATCAAACAAGTCACGACGGAGAAAAAGCGAAAACAAAAGGCACCGATCACCTTTGAAGGATGTTGGGAAACAGATGCGTTGTTCTGAAAGCTCGTAGTCAGGATAGAATCAAGCATTTCGTCTGTGTGTCCCACGTGAACGAGACCTTGGTAACCAAATAGTTGATGCAGGGAGATTTGACTTTAAAACATTTCCAGGGGCGCCTGGGTGGCTCAGTCGGTTAAGTGTCCCACTTCAGCTCAAGTCATGATCTCCCAGTTCGTGGTTTCAAGCCCTGCATCGGGCTCTGTGCTGACAGCTCAGAGCCTGGAGCCTGTTTCAGATTCTGTGTCTCCCTCTCTCTCTGTCCCTCCCTTGTTCACACTCTGTCTGTCTCTGTCTCAAAAATAAATAAACATTAAAAAAATTAAATTAAGCAGGCTGTGTTTTAGCTTATGGGCAAGTAATAAATTGTATCATGTATCTTGAATGTATCATAGATAAGCTGCTATATTACAATTGCCACTTCAGATAGCTGTGAAATTAGGTGATTAACTAGTTGGTACCTAACCTTCTAATTTCTGTATAAGTCTAATTACATGAAATAGAAGTGGGGGTTTTGATTTTTTA